>CABHPQ010134656.1:0-47799 GCA_902168405.1 Peromyscus aztecus
TTTCCTGGCCCTATGATGTGGTTGTTTTGTAAAGCCAAGTACCACCCAGACTAATGGGTGCATTAGACATAGCATGTGGTGTTAACTGTAGTGCCATGAACTCTCCAAACAGAGACAAATTTTTATTACAAAAATAAAATAGACATACATGAGAATTAGTTTAAGATAGTGAGCACTCACCAGAAATTCATTGAAGGACTTCTTTTTAAATTACCTGGCAATATGTAGCATTGCATTTGTATAATTCCCTTCCTGACTTTGTGGTTCATCATTAATTAATTTTCGTTCTCTTGTCAGCCAATGGAAAAAGTTTCCCTTAGGTCTTCATTGTATTTCTCTTCAAAACCAAGAGGATAATAAATGTTGTGTTGCATATTTACAGTAGTAATTTTATACCTGTAGTTCTCAACCTTTCTATTGCTACAACCCTTTAATACAGTTCCTCATGCTGTGGTGACTCCCAACCATAAAAGTACTTTTGTTGCTAATTCATAACTGTATTTTTACTACTGTTATGAATTGCAATGTAAATATTTTTGGAAATAGAAGTTTGCCAAAGGAATTGTGACCCTCAGATTGAGAACTGTTGTTTTATGCTGTACAATATCATTGCAAGAAGGTAATTTTTAAGTGTATAGTGAAATATTTACAATATAAGTGCATGTGGAGAATTTCTAATTAGATCACCTGTTCCAGTATCAGAGGTATGCATTTAAATACATAGTTATCCAATCTTCTTTTCTAGATACGTTCAAATAATACACACATCAGAAACACCTGTGACTGGATGTAACTGTATTGGTAAGTGCTTGCATCACAACAATGAGGACATGCATTTGGAGTGCTAGAAACTATGTACAAAGCCTGACACAGTGGGAGACATGTGACATACCAGAACTAGGGAAGGGGAAGTAGGAGAATCCCTGGGACTTTCTGTGAGGTCACATACCAGTGAGGTCCTGGTTCAGTGAGACACTCTTTCCTGAAAAGTAAGAAGTAGAGTGATTGAGGAAGATACAGACCAACCTCTGCTTTCCAAACACACACACACACACACACACACACACACACACACACACACACACACTGCACACCTATGTGACACATATACACACGCAAGGAGGCAGACAGACAGACACATATATGTACACACATATCCATACACCTATATGATGCATATACACACAAAGGGAGACAAACACACACACACACACACACACACACACACACACATGAACGCACACACACGCACACACAGAATAAGCAAAATATACACAGAGGTACACATCATACCAAAGTCAGATACAGAAACACTGTGTTAGTCTTATTGTGGAAAATGTGGGTCCAATAAGCAATCATCTGATTCTTCATTTTTGGTTTGAAGCCATACTCAGCATTCTCCTCACTAGGAAAAAAAAAAATCTTACATTTTGCTGTGCTTATTATCCAGAATCTGTTGAGAAAGATGGCTTATTCATTCGATAAGACTACTCAAGAATCTAGGAAACTATCACCAGAGCATATGTATTAACAATGGAAAATTTCATTATATCTACTTCATGATGTTATAATTTTCATGCTCTTGATTTTTATTGTATATAGGAATTCTTCTTGGTCTCTTAGAAAACAATCTTAAACTCTGTTTCTTCTGCTTCTCTCAGATGTTGCTCTTCATTATGTCCTTAGTGCATACTTAATTCTCTTTCTGTCAGCTTCTCACATATAAGCTGATTTCCTTTCTAAGCATTTGTAAGTTTCTCTATTACTACATGTTACAAAGATTTCAATACCTTGCTCTTTTGCATGCGTTCATTCAAAGCACTTAATTTTTCTTCTTATTCATTTATTGATCTTTGAATTATTTACACAGGACTCTTTTATTTCAAAAGTAGCCTGTGTTTCACACATATCTTCTTAGTAGTTGATTCATTGACCAATGTAAAGTTTGTTTTGTGATTTTAATTGTCTTGATCTTAAAGGTATTGCAATTTATATCAGCCTGTCCTATTGAGTGCTCATATTCAAGGAAGGTTTATTCCTAGTAGTGAGCATAGATATTCCCAAGCACTAACCACCTCAAGGTGGAGAAGGACTCTGGTTCTCTTACTTTATCCAATTATAGTAGTTGTTGCCTGCAAAATGTCATCATATGTGGAGAGAATTTTTCTTATGTCTGCTATGTTTTCATATTTATTCATTGCTGGAATTTAGTTCAGTTTTTCTCATGTGCCCCCAGGCTACACTGTAAGACAAATACTTAAATTCCCAAAGGTAGAGAACATATGTCTATCTTACTGCCAGCTTTATTGTTCTGGAACTTGTCATTCTTCAAATGCATTACTTAACTTTAAATGTGTTTTCTCTATTTCTTTTCTCCCCCACCCCGTATTTTCTCTATTTCTAGTATACAAATACATTTTATGTTTTAATAACATGTTCATTCTTTTAAAATTTTATGCCAGGCGGTGGTGGCGCATGCCTTTAATCCCAGCACTTGGGAGGCAGAGCCAGGCGGATCTCTGTGAGTTCCAGGCCAGCCTGGGCTACCAAGTGAGTTCCAGGAAAGGTGCAAAGCTACACAGAGAAACCCTGTCTCGAAAAAAGCCAAAAAAAAATATACAATGTGTTTATCACAATTATCCCCTTAGCCATTGTCTCTGTTAGAACCCAAAAGGTTAGGGTCTCGAGTGGGCGCCCCAAGAACCCAGACTCCAGTCCAGTTGATGCAACAGCAAGAGGTATTTATTGAAGAAGCGGCTATACAGTCGGGCTCCTCTGCTCTAAAGAGCAAGAGTCGCATCGCACTACAGTCACATAGGCACTTTCAAAGGAAAAACTCCCAAAAGCCATAAGATTACAATTCCCATACAATCTCATTTCGATTGATTTATGTCTAGAGGCTAATTTCATAAGATCATGGTCTATTTACAGAGTGATCACAGAGGAGGTACAGTTACGTCAGTACCTGTACAGGAAGAATTGGCACATTCTTCCTGAAACCTCAAGGGGGGTTTCAGGGCAGGAGTGGAGATTACACGCAGGTCACAGTGGTCAGTCCTGGAACACTTGCAACTATCCCAGTCACAGTTGAGCACATCTCTTAACAGAAATCTCTTTACATTGTTACATTGTTGCAGGGATGATTGAATAATGGTTGAGTCAGCTGGCCCTGGGAACTAGATTTTTAGTTTCTCATTTCCTGGAGCTTGGGGTGTAAGCCTGAAGGGTTAAGGTCTTTCAGTTTCCTGATAATTCCCACCCTCCTATCAACCCAACTTCATCCCCCCTCTCTCTTTCTCTTCTTTCCCTCCCTTTTTCTGTGTGTGTGGGAGGGAGCTAATGTGTTACCATACTGAGTCTAAATTGTGTTGGTTGTCTAATCCTAGGTACAGGGTCTGTGCTGGAGTGTGATCTATATAATAGGTGTCAAACCACAAAGGAAAATTAATTTTTCCTCTCTCCGTAGCAATCATATACCAGTAGCTCCTCAGTTAGGGTGGGAACTTTCTACTTCCTACTTTTCTAAACTAGGAGTTTTATTTGTCTTGAACTTGTGCAAGTCTTGTGCATGTTCACACAGTCTTGTTAGTTCACATGTGCGCCTACCCTGTTGTGTCTGGAAAACTGTTCTCTTGAAGTCATCTATCTCTTGTGTGAGAGGGCTGGGGAGCCAGACCAGAGCCATGACAGGTTTCTGATAGCCCTGCCAGGGACCAGGACTTAGTTTAGGTTTACTGGAACTGGCTGGAGCTGAGCAAGCAGTTCTCAGGAAGACCACAACTCAGGGGTAACCAATCAACAGGCACCCCACAACCTTCTGCTGGCTCAGCAGGAGCTCCACAGCCTTCTTCTAGCTAAAGATAGCTTTGCCTACCCTCTCATCAACAAGCCCCTAGACACTAGACCCCAATACCACCACCAATGGGCCCCTAATTACTACAGTCTCCTACCAAACAGCCCCCAGACTAATCTTTCCTCCACCAGTCAGAACCAGAGTAGTCCCTCCTCCCTGGAATCTCTCTAACTCTACTTAAAAGGAACTTGTGACCTTCTTTGGGGATCACTATTTGCCACCTCACTTGTTGAAAACAATAAATACTCTTGCTAAATGGCATATGTGACTGTTTGTCTTTATTGGGGTCTTCTCATGGATCTTAATGCTATGGTGTATATAATCTTTCTAGCTTCTCTTCTCATATATTTTAACTCATTTTTTGTGCAAAATGTGTTCCACATATTTCCTTTAGTCTTTTTTTGACCTCTATCTTTATATATAAAATCTCTCCCTCACATATAACATCTCAGCACTACTTCAGTGAAATCTAAGTTACATTCGGACAATAGGAAGGTACATTGAGGTCAAACCCCACCCATCAGAAACTCCATCTCCTGGGGATTTGAATCATTTCAAGGAAGAGAGCCTAAGGAAAAGATGTTTCCCGATTCTGGAAAGCAATTGTCTAGGATCATGTTTCTTCAGATTCAGCACAAGAAACAGATACATCTATTGACACAAAAGGGCCAATATGCTTCTCTAACTGGCAATAGAAATGAAACCAGAAAACTGATGAAAACAAGTGTGATTGTTATTAAGCCAACCATGATGTCTGTAGACCTTTGGAGACAGTTTGCAGAAGTAATGTGATAGCATTTAAGGCTAGACGTTCTACACTAGAGTGAATTGAGCTTAATGTATCATTCTGGTAGGAGTTTTGGAGAATAGAAGTCAATGAACAGAGACTATGGAAGCCTGTGTCAGGAGGGGCCTGAAAGCTTCTGAGAACAGGCAATAGGTGGTAAAGTTTGATTCCCTGCAGGGACCTGAAATGCCACTGTGAGAAGCCGTGGAGGTAAATATTTAATTTCAATAAAAATGCAGATGTGCAATATGCCAGGTCCATAGGATATTAATAGAGACAGCAGCAGACACCAAGGGTAGCCAACTCAATAGAGAGGTTCTGTGGACTCTAGACAGCACAGTAGGAAGTGGAGGTCTATCCTAGCACTTTGAAGTCAAGTGGTTCACCATATGTCTCAGATGCTTCACATGGGGCTAAGGGCTATGGTGCTTGCCTTCCTGGGTTTCAGTCTTGTTTCGTGCGGTCTTACCATACTATGCCTCCATCCCTCCTTTTGAGTCTTTTGAAGTGCAGCCTTTCCTCTGTGTGATTATATATCAGACACAGGCAACATTTTAGTGGTTACATAGGGTTTACAGTTAAGAAATTACCTGAGACTCAGTTGATACTTTTAATTCAAACTTTTGAAAAATTTGAAAATGTTAAGATTGTTTTGAGTATCCAAAGAGCTTTGGAACATTGAAACAGTGGTGGGACTGTGAGAGACTATGGGAGATTTTTCAACTTATAGTAAATGTGCTATTTATTAGTAAGTAACCAGCAATGAGTCTGTCTTAATTAGGCCTTCTATTGCTATGAAGAGATACCATGACCAGGACAACTATTATAAGGGAAAAAATTAATTGGGTGGCTTACAGTTTAAGAGGTTCAGTCCATTATTATCATGGTGGGATATATGCAGACATGATTTTGGAAAAGGAGCTTGGAGTCCTACATCTTGATTTTCAGGAAACAGGAAGTAGTCTGAGATACTGGACCTTACTTAAGCATATATGAGACCTCAAAGCCTGCCTCTTCAGTGGCACACTTCCTCCAACAAGACCACACCTCCTAATAGTGCCACTCCCTTTAGGATCCATTTTCTTTCAAACCACCGCATTCCATTACCTGGCCCCCAAAGGCTTGTAGCCATATCAATGCAAAAATGCATTCAGTCACTCCTCAAAAAACCCTGCAGTTTCTAACAGTCTCAAACTTATTTAAAAGCCTAAAGTTCAAAGTCTTTTCTGAGATTCTTGCACTCTCTAAATTGTAGTCCCCTATAAAATCAATGGCAGATAACATACTTCTAACATATGATGACATAGTATATACATTACCATTCTGAAATGTAGGAAGTGAGCATAGTGAGGAAATACTGGATCAAAGCAAGACTGAAAACCAGCTTGGCAAATTCTAAACTCTGAATCTTCATGTCAGATGCCAAAGTACTCTTCAGATCTCCAAATCCTTCCAGCTTTGTTGACTGAAACACACTTCTCTCTCTTGGGTTGCTTCTACTCTGTTAGCAGCTTTCCTTGGCAGGTATCTCATGGCTCTGGCATCTCCACCAACTTGGAGTCTCCAAGACAATCTAGGCTTCATCTTCACAGCTTCACAAAATCATCTGTCTAGGCCTCCACTCAGGAGACTCCTGATACATGCCTGGTCTCAGCAGCTTTACTTAGTTGAGGAGGTTATATTACATAACCCCTTTCTTCTATCCTTAAATCCAGAAACATGTGACTGAAGCTGCCATGTTCCAGCTTCTTGCTGAAGCTGGAACATGGCTCCCTTGTTCAATTACATTTTCACCAGTGTTCTGTTTTCCATGGTCTCCTTCATTGCCAGAGTTTGGCTGTTCTGGAACTTGGACTGTAGACCGTGCTGGCCTCAAACCCAGAGATCTACCAGCCTCTGCCTTACAAGTGCGTGGATTAAAGGCATGTACCATCATACTGAGCTCCAACCTTTTCTTTAATTTCTTTTTACAAGTTGGAAACTTATGTGGGTGAGGACTGGCCCTGAGGTCAGGCACCATTCCCTTTATTCCATTTCTTAATCTGTTTACCTTTTTGAACACAGACTTTAGCTCTATTCTACTTCTGGGTGTTCTTTTTCTCTTCCACTTTCTCCTTTTCTTTATAAATCTTAAGCATGTAACCACACAACAGAGCCTATACGAGGCTGTTCTGAGATTTCCTTTGCCAATGGAATTAATGGAAATCTCTTCACTTTAGCCTCAGGCAGACTCTTCAAAAAAAAGGCAAAAAACAGCCATTTTCTTTACTAAAATATCCAAGAACAGTATCTAGGCAACATACTAAAATTCTTCTTCTCTGAAACCTCTTGAGCCAAGGCTCAGCAGTTCAAATCACACTTAACACCGCTGTCTTCCATGTTCCTACTAGGATGACCATTAAGCAGCACTTAAAGCATTCAACTGCTTTTCTAATTCACAGTCCCAACATCCATATTCCTTCAAACAAAAGCACGGTCAGGCCTATCACAATAATACCCGACTCTTGGTACCGACTTCTGTCGTAGTTAGGATTCCTATTACTATGAAGAGACACCATGACCAAGATAACTCTTATAAAGAAAAACATTTAATTGGGTGGCTTAAAATTTCAGAGGTTCATTCCATTAGCATCATGGTGGGCCATGGGGGCTTGCAGACAAACATGGTGTTGGATCTGAGGAAACAGAAAGTAGTCTAAGATACTGGGTATGGCTTGAGCATTTATGAGACCTTAAAGCCTGCCTCCAAAGTGACACAGTTCCTCAAACAGGGCCACCCCTCCTAATAGTGCCACTGCTTTTGTGGGCTATTTTCTTTCAAACGACTAAAGAAGCTAAGTGCCCAGGGTGGAATGTTGTAATGTTAATATGAATTATTTGTTTACTTCTCTGTTTTATCTCCTGTGTTTTAGCACTTGATCTCCAGCTCATGGCACTGTTTTGGAAGACTGTAATACTTGTATGATGTACAGTCTTGTCATTGGGGATGGCATTGAAGCTTTATAGTCCCACCCTACTCCTCATCTTTGCTTTTTGAATACAGACTCAATGTATCCTATTACCTCAAACTCCTCCTGCCACCATGAAGTACTGTATGCCCTTAATATTGCATGCCAAAACAAATTCTTTCCTAAGTAGCTTTTGTGAGGTATTTTGTCATAGAAATGAGAAAGACAACTAATACAGGGTACCTTTCCTATTGTCTCAGTGGAAATATTAAACTTTTCTTAATATTACCACTCGCTTTAAAAATTACAGATGCTCACTCTGGACTGGACTTATGTACATCCTTAAGTTAAGATTCTACCACTGTCTTTTGATCTTCTCATTTGAATGTGGTTAAAAGCAGTTAGCAGTAAATTTTCCACAGCCCAAATATAAGCTTTTCTTGAAATTTTCTCCACTAACCAACTTTGTTCATCATCTTTGAATTCAGCCTCACTCCCTTTACAAGATATGGGAAGAATGCAGCTAGATTTTTCTGTCAGAGTATAACCTACTAATGACTCAAAAGAGTCCTTTCTTCCTCCTGAAATGGCATGATACGGGCCGCACATTTCCCGCTTCATGTTCTTCTTCTCCACTTAACTCAGAATGACACAAAATAGGGTGCTTATGTCTTTCTAGGATTCTTCAGCCCACAACTCTGAACTGTTTCTAGTTTTCCCCCAATGCAGTTCCAAGGTCTGTGAACTGTATTGTTAGGTATACCACAAAAATACCTCCAAGGTATTGATACTAAGTATCTATATTAGTACTTCTTCTTACTGCTGCAAGAAAATACCTAATAATAATAAGCTTTAGGAAGGAAAGTTTTTTTGGGGGGGGTGGTTCACACATGATGATAGAGAAGGAGTAGAGACAACTGTATAAGGTAGCTACTCACTTCATGTCCATTCATAAAATAGATAGATGACTACTAGTTTCACAACTCAATTTCTATCCTCTTATATTCAGTCCAGGATCTTAATACCACATTGGGAAGCTAAATGAATGATGGTTCAGCAGTAATCAGTGCAACCTTCTGATAACACTGTCACAGACAGATTCAGAGTCTCCTAGCTGATTCTTAGCACAGTCTATAAGATTTGTCATAACATCAGGTTTATTACAATATGATATTTGACAGGTAGATTTTCCCATACCCTAAATTACTGACTCTAAGATACTCTTTTAGGTAGTTTGTCCCTGAAGCACCTCAGGAAGTTTTTCTCTGCATCTGTACTCTTGTGGGACTGTTATTGAGTTAAGTTAGTCTACAAATGTATGCTTTTTTTCCCTGACATTTTAAAAAATTTTGGTGATCATTTCTTCAAATATAATTTAAATCTTTCTTTGTCTCTCTACCACCTTATTTTACACATTGAAACATTCCTATGTGTCATTTATTTTCCCCGTGTGTTTACTTTTAAATAATCTCTAATACATTTTAAGCTTGTTTAAATGTAATTATTTCACTCATCATAACTTGATTATGTCTACCAGTTTCTGTAAAATTTAAAATGCTGACATGAAGCTTCTTGGCCAATGTGAGTTCAGTTAATAGTTCTATCAGCTCAAAATATTTATATCAATGTAGTTATATGTAGTTCCATTATTATTTTATGTGCTTCACAGAAAGGATCATATCGCTTCCCCTCTTTGCATAATCTCTCCCTTCATAGGTAATGGAGAGCCACACATGTATTTATAAGTACATGTTAAGGAAATATGAAACAAGCATCATATATAAATGGTACCTAGTTTGTCTTTCAGAGAAGGAAATAAACTGTAATGTTTTAAATGTGGAATGATCCACACAGATTCCACAGCTGGTAGTCTTGTTTTGAGAGGTTTTAAGAGTTTTTGTAGGTGGTTCTCAGCTATAGAAGTGGCTCTATAGGAGGCAGGGCCTAATAATGTGCTATATCAGCTCCCCTTTCCACCTTAACTTTCTGTTTCCTGATGCACCAAAATAAGCATTGGTCCCTTCACACTCAAGCTTCCATGGAGCCATTAGTATCAACTTTTTTCCTACTATGAGGGCCTCAATATCCTTATATCAAGAACCAAATCAGATCCTCTCTACCATTATTTGCTGCTCATCAAGCACTTTGTTCTGGAGAAAGTGCAGAAGGGGAAAGTAAAAATAATGAAACTTAATGTGGCATTTCTCTAAGTTCAAGGCCTCTAAACCTTGTCACATTCAGAATCCCCTTTGGACTGAAAATGTTTACCTACTTCTGCATCTACAAAACAAGTATACAAATCAAATATCTACTGATAATAAGTTCTAATTTATTTTAAAATAATTATTTGATGTGCTTAATCTTACCCATGAAAACAGTAATGATATTTTTACAAAGAGAGTTAAATCTTCACTGGAAATTTGATACTTCAAGACTCAGGGCATCTTCATTTTTTCAATAGATCAATATTTTGATTTTGCAGTTATCAATGATGGGAATTTATTTTGTATAAATTTATAGTAAAAAAAATATGACAAGTATATGTTTAGAGCCGTTTCAGAAAATGCTGGAGATTCTGTCCCAAGTTCAGAAAAAATTCATTTAATTTTTATAAACTGAAACTCATATCAGAAACTCCTACAATTTTTATTCTTATATATTTTTCAGTATATTTTATACATGAGTATGTTATCCACATAATTTCAATTCCTTGCTTTCATTCAACTCCTACTATCTACCTCCAACCTCCTCCCAAATTCATGACTTTTCTTCTTAATTTTGGTTATCATATATATATATATATATATATATATGTGTGTGTGTGTGTGTGTGTGTGTGTATAAATATAGCCTGATGATTCTATTTTAGTGTTGCTCCTATGTATATGTATTTAGGCACTTGGGATAATATAAGCTATCAAGGGAATTATCAAAAAACAAGACTGATTCTCTTAGTGTTATCAACCATTAAATACTCATTCTTCAGATAGAGGTGGAGTTTTGTGGAATTTGCACCATCCATATTGGCATATCAAATGATGTTATTGTTTAGGTCTTGTTTAGATAACCAAAGTATTGAGATTTCATGTGTGCAGCTTTCCAGTCATTCATAAAAGATAGTATCTCTCTTTTGGTTCTTACAATTTCTGTGCCCTCTCTTTGTGATGCTCCCTTACCCTTAGGTGAAAGGGATGTATTAGAGATATACCAGTTGGAGCTGGGCATTGCATATCAGTTGTTCTCTGCATTTTTTACCAGTTTTGGGTTTCTGTAACTATCTCTACCTTTTACATAAAAAATTTCATTTCTAAAAGAGCAATACTTATACTTATTTTTAGGCATAACTTTTTAAATCAAACATTCTTTCACTCAACAGTCCAAAAATAAATTAATTTGTCATTTACTGACTAAAGGAGTCAGCAAATATTGAAAAATTATGTACCAGAATTAAACTCCCATGGTTAAAATTTATATCTACAGTAAAAATAAATTGACATTCACAAAGTATTATATTCTCAACTTGAACTGAGGTGTTCCAGGATGTGTCTGTTGATATTGGTGGCTTGTCAAAGTGCATAGTATGAAGTGTGCATGTTTTTATTCTAGAACCAAGGCTGTAAGGAAGTCACATAATGCATGTTGGATGAGTGACAAAATTCTTAGATTCATTATGAGTATTATCTATTTCATTCCACCTTGCCTATTTTATTTTTTAAATGATTTATCTAATTATCTTTTTTATTACTGAAACAAAACACACTGCCCATGAACACCAGTCAAGAGCTCTACCAACAATGATATCCCTAGTCCACACATTTGATTTTGAATTAGAGAACTGAAGAAAAAGAATTTTAGTTATTTTACCTTAAAAATATAAATAAAGAATGTGGAGTATTCAGAGACTAGTAAAAATGGTCAACTTGGTTTTATGCTTGAGTGCCTCCATGGCTCCATGCACACTCCATTATTGTTTTAGAAAACATTTTTCATGCATTTACTTTAAACATGTTTTATTCTCCTCCATGTCTTCCCAGATCCTTCCTAACTCTCAACCCACCAAACCTCACACCATTTCTTTCCTTATCTCTTTAGAAGCAAGCAATCAGGTAATAAATAAATAAGTAAAAAATAAATAAATAAGCAAACAAATAAATGAAAAGAAACACACACACAAACATACACACACACACATACACACACTCATACACACACACTACAACCAATTAAAAAGGATTAGAGCCATAATATTAAAAAAAGACAGATAAGACAAAAAACAAGCAAACAAAATAAAACAACAACAATAACAACAACAGCAACAACAAACAAAGCAATATGAGATAAAAAGTTTACAAAAATACCATTGAGATCCTTTTGGGATGGCATGGCACCTATACTTAAGTGTTTTTAATTTACCCAGTGAAACTTGATTGGAGAAAATAAAATTTTCCTTTACAAGTAGCTTCTTGGTTAGAGGTGAGTGCCTGTGTCCATTTTCCCCCTCTCCACACTGAATTTGTGTAGACTTTCTAGCTTGTACTTGTATAGACCTTGTGCATGCTGCCATAGTTTCTGTGTGTTCATGTGCACAAATCTTATTTTGTCTGGAAGTCACTGTTTCCTTGGTGTCATCTGGTGCCTCTACCTTATACAATCCTTTCCTTCCGCTTCCAAATAGCTCCCTGAACCCCTAGGAGAAGGGTTTAATGAAGACATCAAGTTCAGGTCTGAATGTTCCCAAATATTTCACTATGTGAACATTCCTGCTGTGCTTCTTTCTCTGAGTTCCCATCTACCACAAGAAGCAGAATATCATAAGGAGTCATAGAGAAATGCTAACTATATTGAGATTTCATCTTACAGAGTCACAGTGGCTAAGATCAATAAAACAAGTGACAGGTTCATTCTAGTGAGGATGTGGGGGAAAGGGAACACTTACTAGTTTCTGGGGGCAGTGCAAATTTTATAGCCACTGTGAAAATCAGTGTGGCAGTTCCTCAGGAAACTGGGAATAAATCTACCTCAAGATCTAGCTATACCACTCTTGAGCATATACCCAAAGAACTCAACATCCTACTTCAGAGATATTTTATTCATTAATGTTTATTGTTGCCCTATTCATAATAGTTAGAAATTAGAAACACCCTAGATATCATCAACTGATTAGTGGATAAAAAAATATGGTACATTTACACAATGAAATATTATTCAGCTGTTTAAAAAATGAACTTAACCAGTAAATTGATGGAGCTAGAAAAACTCATCCTAAATAAGGTAATCCAAACCAAAAAGGACAAATATTGAATGTTTTATTTTAGATATGTATATTACCTATTAAGCACATTATGTTTTAAAATATAATCTCTTGGTACTTAGATTATCTTGAAGCAGGCAAGTTTAGCAACCTGGGACTCCACTTGGTTTTTACAATAAACACCCTTTCCAAACAATATACCTTGCAACATGTTGGCATCCTGAGATTCTCCAGCAGCATCAAGGTTCAAATACACCCTACTTTAAACAATGAAAATAAGTTACTTCCCAATTTATACCCTGTTTCTTTTCAAATGTGCTCCTGTGTATATCTTGGCTTGTGAGACAGGTGTTGTTTGACCTAGACTTTTTTTGGGTGTGTGCTCAGTAAGACGAACTGAGTCTTCTGAATGATATTAAGGGGAAATCTCTTAATTATTAAGTTATACCTTTGAATAATTTACAATACAAATGTTTAATGTCACAAGAATGACATACATCATTTTTGTTGTTGTTGTTCAGTCATTTCAGGATTTAATCAAATTCAGTTTCAGGTACATAGAGGACCAGGTTTAAATGGACTCCACCCACCCCTCCACATATTGGTATGCTGTTTTTTATTTTATTTTATTTTATTTTATTTTACAATACCATTCAGTTCTACATATCAACCACGAATTCCATTGTTCTCCCCCCTCCCACGCCCCTCTCCTTCCCCCCAGCCCATCCCCCATTCCCACCTCCTCCAGGGCAAAGCCTCCCCCAAGGACTGAGATCAACCTGGTAGACTGAGTCCAGGCAGGGCCAGTCCCCTCCTCCCAGTCCAAGCCAAGCGGCCCTGCATAAGCCCCAGGATTCAAAGAGGCAACTCATGCAATGAACACAGGACCCGGTCCCACTGCCTGGATGCCTCCCAAACAGATCAAGCCAATCAACTGTCTCACCCACTCAGAGGGCCTGATCCAGTTGGGGGCCCCTCAGCCATTGGTTCATAGTTCATGTGTTTCCATTCATTTGGCTATTTGTCCCTGTGCTTTATCCAACCTTGGTCTCAACAATTCTCACTCATATAGACCCTCCTCTTTCTCGATAATTGGACTCCCGGAGCTCCACCTGGGACCTAGCCGTGGATCTCTGTTTCCAGATCCCTCAGTCATTGGATGGGGTTTCTAGCAGGACAATTAGGGTGTTTGGCCATCCCATCACCAGAGTGGGTCAGTTCGGGCTATCTCTCGACCATTGCCAGGGGTCTATTGTGGGGGTATCTTTGTGGATTTCTGTGGGCCTCTCTAGCTCTTCCTATCCTCATGTGGTCTTCATTTATCATGGTCTCCTATTCCTTGTTCTCCCTCTCTGTTCTTGATCCAGCTGGGGTCTCCTGCTCCCCCAAGCTCTCTTTCCCTCGACCCTCGCCCTTTATTTCCCCCAGTTATGTCCAGGCTGTCTTAAAGAACAACTTACATAATTTACATCTGTTAATCAAAACTTAAAATCACCCAATGTCAAACACAGTAGAAATATGAAGTAGGAATTCAGCTGACTATGTCAAATCTATACCTGGAAGAGGCCAAGGGTCTTAAGTCAAGGCTTAAGGAGTCTTGATGATATCAGCTTTTGAATATTAACCGTTTCCTGCAATGAATTTCTTGAGTGCTATTGTAGCTTTTCCATTCTTATAACAGTGTGTTTGATCATTCATTGGGTACAATTTCCCCTATACAATTAAAGTATTTGGAAAACATGTCTTAACTGCACTAACAGCAGTCACATAGCCAGATCTCTAACTTCAGGCCTTTCTGTAATTATTGTCATTAGCAACATCCAGCCAAGTACACCTCCAGATGAAAGTATCTTATCTGAGATTCTTCCAAAACTTTCTAAGTATAGACCACAGATAGATAGCATCCAGACAATCTGTTAGAGAAGGACAGGTGGATGTGCTAATTAAACTTAACCCCCCTCTCTTCCAAGAGCTATCTCTAGCTCTAGTTCTCTTTCTAACAATTAACTCAGAACTGAAGGACTTTTGCATACCAAGTACATCAAGCTCTGATGCAGGTTGTCTAGCTACCCAGCAGATTTGCCCTGTCTGACCAGAAAGTGGTAGAGCCAGAGAACTGCAGATTGTATGTGTATTTAAACTGTCTATGGATGAGTTAGGACTTCTGTTGGTCTTTTCTGTGTTGAACACACATATTGCAAGCCCAGCGCCACTTTGAGATCTTTGGCAGCATTTAACTCTGCAGCTCACACACAATTGATCCTGTGTGATAATGAGTATTCAGAGATGGGTAATGCCTGGGGGGTGCTCACCAACCTAAGAGAGAGCACCTGTGTGGCCTGGGCAGGTGTCTCCATGATGGGTAAGGTGACCTAATGATGTCCCATGCAACCTAAGTCAGAAGCTCATTTTTAGTAAAAGGGGGGGGACCTGTAGGTCCCTGGCCCTCGTTTGGGGTAACTGTTGCCTTGCTTGCTAACCTTGACCTTGATATTCTCCCTATGCTACTTCCCTGCCAGGTTCCACCCTCCTGAATGCTTAAGGGAAGTTCCTTGTCTGTGTATCTTGCATATTGGGCATTAACAGCTTAGATACAAGATTGTAAAACATTGGTAGTGAACTTCTGCCCTCCAGGGTTCTCCCATTATGCTGTAAGCCTGTATTTAAGACCTCCTCCCTCCTTCAATAAACGTTATTCTGCATTTAAAAAAAAAAAACCTGGACTGGGAAGAGAGGGAGGGACAAAGAGAAAGAGAATGAGAAGAAAGATGGAAGATGGAAGAACAAGATGAGGAAGAACTAGATGGAAAAGAACTAGATGGGGAAAAAAACTACATGGGGAAGAACTAGAAGGGAGAATTGAGATAGAACTTAGAACAGCAAAGAAATCAGGCAAGAAAGGAGCTACAAAGAGAGCAGCATAGAAGCTGTGTAGAGAGAAAACTGACTCAGAAGAATAAAGTGTATGGACTCAAGAGTTTCATGTTCATAGATTTATTCTAGTATCCCTCAGATTAATTAACCAGCTCCTGGTTGCATCTCTTCTGGAACTCTGGGAAAAGACTATTGAGGGGCTGGACTCCAGTATGCTTTGATAACCCAAGACACCTCCTTATCAATCATCTCCTCTTTCTCTGGTTACCCATAAAAGGAAACACCAAACAAATCCTTGACCCTGGGGAACTTTCACACAGGTAACCTGCTAGCTCTCTAGGCAGTGTTACCAAAATTTGTATTTCCATTTGTTCTGAACAAAGCTTATTGGTGCATTATTTTCTGCATATATATATGTATGTATGAATATATATATATATATATATATATATATTCAGGTCTTTGAACAGAGATCCATGAATGTAGAAACACCCAGAATGGGACCACTAGTAATCATTGCTCAGTATTTAAGCTACCCCTCAACTTCCAAGTCTTTCCATTGACAGAATTGTAAGAGAAAGTTTGCCAGAAAGCCCCAGCCAAGTATAACCCAAAATAGTTATTTTAAAATCGTTTGTTGACTCCCTCTTTTTTACTTGCTTTCATGTATTTCTGTATGAGCTTGTGTGCATGTGAGTGCATGTACCCACAGAAGCCAGATCCCTTGGTGCTGGAGGTACAGGTAGATGTGAGCTGCCTGGTGTGGGTGCTGGGAGCAAACTCTTAAGCTAGGATCCTCTGCAAGAGCAGGAAGTCCTCTTAACTGATGAGCCAGCTCTGTAGCCTGTAGTGATATTGTGTTCCCCAAAATATTGTGCACCCTAATAAACTTATCTGGGGTCAGAGACAGAACAGCCACTAGATACAAAGGCTAGAAAATGGTGGCACTCACACCTTTAATCCTAGCACTCCGGAGGTAGAAATCCCTCTGTATTTCTGTGAGTTCAAGGCCATATTAGAAATGGCCAGGCATGGTGACACATGCCTTTAATCCCAGAAAGTGAGCCTTTAATCCCAGGAAATGGTGGTAGAAGGCAGAAAGATATATAAGGCGTGAGGACCAGAAACTAGAAGCATTTGGTTGGTTAAGCTTTCAGGCTTCTAGCAGCACTGTTCAGCTGAGAGCCATTCGGAAATGAGGACACAGAGGCTGCCAGTCTGAGGAAACAAGACCAGCTGAGAAGTTGGCCAGGTGAGGTTAGCTGTGGCTTGTTCTGTCTCTCTGACCATCCAGCATTTCACCCCAATAACTGGCCCTGGGTTTGATTTTATTAATAAGACTCTCTAAGATTCATGCTACAGAAGGCCACTGACTGCTTTTTCTGTTCTGCTTTGTACATCATTCTAAAAAAAAAAATAATTTTGTTCTTATTTTTTCCAACCTGAAATTTTCGTTTGTTTTAAAAAATACACTTATTTATTCTCTATTGAGATGTTTTCTCCTACACATAGAAATTTTAGCTCAGTGATTCAAAATTTATGCCTCTTTATTGCAATATCTGAATACTTGGGGCTTGACCTTTTCTGTTTGTGGCAATAAGAAGCACTTCTCCATATCATTATGTTGAACACATCTGGACAGCTTCTTAGAAGCCATGAATGATCTGTTGTGTGGTCTGTAGATAACCTTGAGTAGCAAGATTTCTTGTTGAACTATCTTTGGATCACCAGCCCCCAAATAATGGCATGGAGACTTATTATTAATAATGAAAGATTGGCCTTTGGCTTTGTCCCCAGCTAGCTCTTATAACTCATATTATCTTGTTTCTATTAATCTATTTTCTTCCATGTGGCTGGGATATCTCTGCTCTGCACCATATGTCCAAATTATTCTGAGTCTCACAGGTACCTCTTTGGCATAATCTACACATCTATATTCCTCCTCCTCTTCCTCTCTCTCCCCGGAAATCCTGTCTATCTTTCCTGCCTAGCTTTTGGCGACTATTTCTTTATTAAAACAATCACATGACTCCTTGGCAAAGACACATCTTCACAGTGTACAAATATTCTGCAACAACCTTGAATTTCTTTAATTGTGTTTTTTGCTTTTGTCTTATGAGGCAATTGGCAAATTAGTCTACAATTGTCAAATGTATTTTCTATGTAGCCTTGCCTGTCATTGAGTAATTCAGGAAATTTCTGTATTAGTATTACACAGCATGCCTAACTAAGTGTAATGTGTTCTCAGTTCAATACCATATTGGCCAGATTGAAACGTACCTCCTTGTAAGAGTTCAGTTATTTATTATCCAAATCCTTTACACAGTGTTTTGTTCAATTTTGTTTTATTTGAGTTTAACTTCATTTTCTGGGTATGGTGGCACTTGCAATCTCAACATTCAAAAGGATGAGGCAGGAGAATAAAGAATTTGAGGTCAGCCTATGTTCCTACTCTGATCTGAAACATAATTCATGCATGGGGGTGAGTTTATATCCTGGCAACTTTATCCATTATAACAAAGGTAGAACTTATATGTGGAAATGTTTTATTTATTGTTAGATTAATATTTTTGGTAACTTTCATCTTATTTAGTCCAAAGATCTTAATAATTTTGAATTTATATGCTAAATGTAGAATAATTTATATGAAGTGAATTATGATAATTATCCTACCTCCAACAATTTAATTTTTGGTAACCTTGGCATTTACAGTGCATTCTACAAAAGCAGAGGCTCTGACTTATTTTAAACTATCTGTTAAGCGAAAATTTAAATCCTGGAACATATTAACTGTTACATTAAAATATAATTAAATTTGACCACATGATGCTTCTTTGATAATTTATTGGTAATTCCTGACATTTTGACCCCAACAGCAGTAACTTTAGAGTAGGACATAGGATTCATATCTTCTCAAACACATACTTTCCCTTGCTCTGCCTCAGAAGTCTCCAACATCAATCTAAATTGAGGTCAAATACTTACCAAGCCACTTTGTACATAAGACCAGTGATGCTGGCGAGGGGAATCAAGCATTGAAATCTTTGAAAATCTTCCCAGATAATTCTATATGCATTCTAATTAGGGGCCTCAGTTCCATTCAAAACCAAGCACACAGGTCTGGCATGCTTCGTTTAACTATAATGACAATCTCAATGTAAACATATTAAAGACTATGATAAAATACATCAGTTTGCTAGTCTTCTAGAATGTTGAAAATGCTTAATTAATGGATACAGTTTCCAGCTTTTCTCCTACTTCCTAAAACAGTATCACTAAAGGCATTGTGGGAAATTTTTCTAATATTTAAAAGAGATAGTAGCGCAAGGAATTATCAATGTAAGATGAAGTTAGAACATAGACTGATCTAGATTCCAGATGGGATTTTTCAGATTAGACTCTACTACATAGTTTCTGAAAAATTCTAATCATACATGTGTGAGAGTACACTGATGTGCATGAGCATACACACACACACACAAACACACACACACTGTTGAAATTTAAAAATACTACATTGGTAACAGTTCACAAGATCTGTCAGAGAAAGCCTAAAGGTATTGATCATATAAACATATTTAGAACTCAAGGCCATGAGACAATAAGAGTGATAAGGTTTTTTTATGCACATGATGATGATGAATTCTTTGTAATTTGTCCTGAATATTAGAGTACTATGCCTGAATATTAGAGTACTATGCCTGGGATTTCATATAGTTCTTTATTCTCAATTGCAACATACCAAGTCACATGTTTTCTTGGAAACACTTTTCTCTCTAGAGAGCATCCTCTTACATTTCTTTCCTGCATTTTAGAAGCTGGAAACAACTTAATTCCATGGGGAAAAAAATCTTAAAGGTAGAAAAACTTTCCAACTGTTGAAGATTTGACTGGCTCTATTGAAGTCTCATTGGAAAAGATAGCTTCACTTCCCTTTCTTAGTTAAAATCGTTATTGGACAAGGATTAATAAAGTTAATTTTGCAGATTTAATACTAGAAATTTATTCCACAGAAATCCATGTTTTTAATTATATCACCAAAGACCTTGCCTCTCTTTGGTTAAATGCATATATACCCAGGAGGCATTAAACCTTATTAACTCTTGTTTTAGATTTCAGATAACATCAAATCCTGTCAAATATAATCAAATTGATTCCCTCTCTTAATGTCTACTCTAGTTCCCAGTAACTTTAAAGAAAAAGAAAACCTCAGAGCTCTTTTATTAGCACACAGAATTTTGGCTTCCTTCTCATTCCTAAAATACTTCCAAGTGTCCACTCACCCCTCCCCTGGATTGATATCTAAACAATGAGCTGCTACCCTGTGTGCATGTTTGTATGCTGTCTAAACTTGATGTTGTATGATACTAAAATAAATTATTATGTTTTTTTTCTTTCCAAAACTGTTAGGCATTCTTTAAGAATTGCAAAATATCTTATTGATAAAGAACATTTTTGGAACTAGAAGAGATAGCTTAGATTATGTTTCCTAGAATTAAAGTCTAGGACTTGGATTCTTTTCTACTTATTTGCAACAGTTGTCTCAGGTGAAAGGATATGAGGGAAGGGGATAGAAAAAAATAAACATGGATAAACAAGAAAAAAAACTGAGAGTAAGTCAGAACGCATCTCAGAGTTAGTCTGGAGAATAGAGGTTGTATTGTTTGCTAGACAAATGCTGACCAAGTACAGAGCCATGGAGTGATGGTGAGGCTAGTTTCCATGGCTACTTCCTGAGGCAATTCTTCAGAGAAGGTACAGCTACTCGATGTCAGCAGCAATCATAATAACTGGGAAAGGTATATGGATTGGTTCAAGATGAGCATCATGAGAGGATTCACACAGATTCCAGTGAAGAGAACAGAAAGATGTTTCCCTCTCCATTGTGCTTGGCTTTCTCTGCCCTCCCAGTTGCTCCTCCCTTGACTTCTTTCCCTTGTACTCATTCCTAATGGGAAAGGAAGAAAGGATGTGATCTAGCTACAGCAGTTAACACATCTCAAAATCCTAATACATCACAATACTTTAATATTTCTGGTCAAAACTGTTACAAAATAGTTTACAAATTAACTCTATGCTATCACCATGCTGATAATATTAATCACTTGAACTTAAGATCATAGGTAGAGGTCACTAGATGATTGGACTTAATAACATTGGATGCCTTAAATTCTTTGTTCAGGGTCTTTACAGAATGTTCTATTTGCTTGTCAGAACCAGCCAAAGAGGGGATATTTTAATCAAAATAAGCTCAAGGCTCTTTTATTGTAATTGTTTCACTTGCCAACAATGCTTTATTTTATGATCAAGCATTTAATGTGCACTTTCATGGTCAATTTCACTGACAGCGATACAGTCAGATAATAAATAGCCAGCAGTCCAATCTGAACTCCCTCAGTCATTTTTAAGGTTGTTGAGGTGAGGTAGGCTGTACAAAGGTACACTTAATGCCAACTGTAAATAAAATAAGGACCTGGTTCAATAGGAAAATAAAAGCCTTCATGGAAAGTTTGTGACATTTGAGGGAATGAGGGCAAAATATCTCTAAAATTCATAAGCCAGCAAACATTTTTTTTTTAGTGTGACTGTTTCCAATGATAAAAGCAAACAAGTACGTTCTTCATTCTGCCTCAGAGTCTATAAAAGTATGTATATGTTATTTGGAAAGGATGTAAAGTAGCCATTTCCTCCAAGATTAAATACAAAGTAGTGTGAATGTGAACCTCACTTTGCTCTCTCCTATATGAAGCACTAAATTATATTTCATATATATAAATACAAGAGTAGGACCAGCAAAATGACTGAACAGGTATAGGTGATTGCTGAATCTGATTCCTGAGACCCTGGTAGATTCCTGAGATTCCTGGTAGAAGAGAGAAATAGAAACAACTCTGGAATTGTGTCCTCAGAACTCCACACATATACCTGGGCATACATGTATCTACACACACACACACACACACACACACACACACACACACACACACACACACAGAGAGAGAGAGAGAGAGAGAGAGAGAGAGAGAGAGAAACACACACACAGAATATATAAACAAACAAATAAATAAATAAATAAATAAACAATACTTTTTAATAAAATGATGAAGGAAATTAAGTAGAAAGTTTATTTATATATTTTAACAATGCCCTAGACTCTTGGTACTTTATTATTATTATGTTAATTAGTGATACCTGCTAAACTTCGCTCCTTTAGTCACAGCTTTTAACTGTAGAGTAACAACAACAATAACAAAAATATCAGGGGATTGAGGTAGGATGATTGCAAATGCAAGGCCAACCTGAGAGTCTGTGTCAAAATTAAAAAGAAATAATAGAAAAAGGGATGTGAAAATGACTGAGTGGCAGTGAACTTAGGTTGTGTGAGGCTCAGCATTCAGTCAGCAGTGCGACAAAGGCTGAAAAACAAATCATATTTTGAATCTTCTTACGGATAACAGTTATGTTTCATTCTTAGATGCAATGACTTTAAAACTAATATCCTTAGTACACACTCAGTGGCTGGTTAACAGTACTCTCAACCAAGATATTCGAAAACTGATGTTACTATGAAATGAGAAAGACAACTCCCTACTTGCAATTATCTCTGTGGCCTGACTATAGTCTTTTGTGTCTTAGATATCACTGTATTTTATTTTTTATAATAACAACGGGTAATAGGTACTTATATGGTACATTGTGCATTTGATTGAAAATATCTATAAGATATGCACACCTGAATTCACAGTGGCTGTGGTTGTTGTTGAAATTCCAGCATGGACAGGGAAGGAGTTCATCATGCCCCATCCCCAGCATAGGAGCTTTGGAAACCTTGTTGCTGGGATAGCAGGAGTCTGCTTTCTTTAGGGCTATAGTTCCTGCTTGGTTGTCCATGCTGAAGAGCATTGTGCTAAACCAATGCACAAGGTAGAAGCTTTAACTGGAAGTTAGTAGGTCAAGAAAAGGTGTACATGAAGTTGAGAGGGAGCCATGATGGAGTCTGGCAAGGGTTTGGGCAGGGACAGTGGGAGGCGGCTATGTTCAAAATATCTTGTATACATGAATGAAATCATCAACAAATAAACACATATTTTCAAAGACCAATTTACCTCTACTTCAGAGAAGATACAAGTTGATGGAAATAAGATGGTCTGGACATAGTTAGTACATCAAATAACAACATCATAATTTAGTACTGCCCTAAAAACCTGAGCTTCTATACAGAACAGTTTATCCAATGCTGCTTGCTCCCTCAACCTCCTATCTGGTATAAGATTCCCTGCTCGAGACCTTAATTGGGTTTTTCTGACATAGTCACTGTCAGCAAACAGCATTCATTTGGTAAATAATGCTCCCTTTTCTTGCCAAATACACAATATCTTTGTAACCCTTATAAATCATAAATATAAAAGTGACATATCACTACTGAGAATGTTTTATTATTTTCTCCAAAACAATAACGGCTTAGATCTCTCATTGCTGTCTTCCCAGGATCACTAGCTACAAAAGTGTTTATGTTGACTTATGTGGCAATGGCCTCTTTCCTCTCCTGTCTACATACCTACATGAAGTACATGCCAATAAGTGTTGATCGTTCCATTTAGGGCTCCAATACAATGGGGAAAAGTCATTAAATCTCCTGGGATACATGTATGTTGAGTAGTAAGTTTATAATGAGAATTTCCACTGAATATTGCTCCAGGGGTGTCAAGTCAGAATTGAATAAGAGTTAGTGCAAACGGATTATGGTGCTAATGGAAGTCCAGGTACTCTGCCTTCAGCTCTGCTGTTGGACATTAACTGTAGGACTGCATAGATCTGGTTGTGCTTAGTTTTATCTAGTATAATGGCAGTTACCTGGAAAGAAACTGCTGTAACTCAGGTGATAGAGTACTTCCCTAGCACACGTAAAGTACTGTATAAACTCAGCATAATAGTCCATGCCTATGATGCCCAGATGCTCCTGAGGGTGATTTAGGAGGATCAGAAGTTCTAGGTCATATTCACTGACTGCTGTGTGAGTTTGAGGCCAGCTTGGGTGACATTAGACCCTGTCACAAAAACAACAGCCAAAACACAGAAACCAACATTGAATTTCTGTGAATATAATCATGTTGCTACACAAAGATGCAAGCTCCAACTGGTTTGTATAGACAGCAGCCAAAAACCCTTATTTTATATAAGGAAGATAAGATCCTTACAGCTATGGGAGATCAGTATGTATGCTATTGTTCTCATTTATATCCAAAGAAAAATGTCACATCATGAGAGAAGCGCCCTCTCCATGCTAGGTGTGCTGCGTTCTGTGCTGGTGGCTTCTGGGCCCAGAGTCCTATGCCTGAAATGTCCTGTTGTCTAAACATCAGAGCTCATGGGAAGTGAGACCTGCTCTCCTGAAACACCCATAACCAGCTTTACACAGCTCTCACCTGATGCTTGCTGCAGAGTATATATATTTGTATATATTTTTCACTCCAATTCCAAGTCTACTCTTGAGAAATAAATGATCCATGTCTCATTTGGAGATATCATCTCCTTATTCCATGATGAATCTGTTTTATCTCTTACTGGCAGCTAATGAACTGAATTCAATGAAAACAAAGTGAATTGATAGCATTTAAAATTTATTTTTTTAAATTTTCTCTATATGTTGAGCATAATAACCCATACTCGAATTGTGTCCCTCTTTTTTTTGCCTTTTCCTAATCATTAGTCTCCTTTGTTCCCTTAAGCAAGTCTATTTATGTTTTCACAACATAAACCCACATACATAGTATTATGTAATATATACATATGTTTATCATTATGTATCTATCTAAAATCTAATAAACAAAAATCAGAAAACAATATAGTTGTCTTTTTTATTTTTGTTATATATCATATTTTATTGAGATATAACAATGATAAAATATAACATTGAAAGCAAGTTTATATAATATAACTGTTAACATCCTGATCTTGTATTATGGAGCCAGTATTAAGCAAAATGAGGGTTTGTTTGAATGCAATAGCCAGCTAGTCAACCTTATAACCTAGATTCAATAGTACCCAGTGTCAGTATCATTCTGTATTATTATACATAGGAACACCACACACACACACACACACACACACACACACACACACACACACACACAAACACACACACTGTGCATAATAAGTGCATAATAATGAACAATAATAGTTTTTTTAACTTTTTTGTGGCTTTTAAATCCTGCATCTTAATCCCATTCATCTACCCATCCCATTGTATCTGACTTCTGCCCTTGCAACTACCCCACAAAATACATTGAAATAAAATTTAAGAGATAAGAGGGAAAAATAGAAAAATGTCATTGTGGAAGCTAAAGTGTGACACAGTGAGTCACACCACATACACTTTAGTCCATACATCATTACTTGAAAGTTTTCATTGCAAAGTCATTGGTCTCTTTCAAGGCCCCTGGTTTCTGCTACACTATCAATACTGATCAATACTGAGTCCTCATTGGCACTCCTCTTGGATATCCTGTTGTTGTTCTATGTCCTATGTGTCCTGGAGATCCTGCAGCTTTAGATCTACAGGACCATCCCCTTCAGGTGCTCCAGCAGATCATAGATGAGGTGGATGTTGGTGTGAGCCAACTCATAGTCTGGTTCTAGGCCTGGGTAGTTGGAGGATTAGTCAGTCCTCTAGCTCTTCCTCATTCTCACCACCAGGGTGAGCGCTCCAGCAATTCCCCCCTCAGATGCCCCAGTCTAGTCTGGTCCACCATATACATAAAAGCAAGGGGTGAGGCATTTCTCCTACTTTCATTTCCTCAGTGTGGACTCACCCACCTTACCCCACCAGGGCCAACTTTACTGGGCTACCCAGGTGGGGTACAGGGATCATTCTCCCAAAAGCTGCAGCTAATGAGGAGCAGGGACAGCTCTCCTGCTCTTATGACTTCAGGGCCAGCTCTGCCACCTGCCACAAGAGGTGAGGGGAGATGCCACAGCATCTCTCCCTAGTCCACAACACCATAAGACAGATGAAGGGTGGGAGCAGATCTCCCAAGTTCACATTCTGGGGTTGTTCAACCACACCCCTGTCAACAGGGTGAGCTCTATCGTGCTGCCCAGATGAGGTGCAGGACCTGCTTTCTTGGTGCTGTAGCTGGTAAAGGGGAGGGCCAGCTCTCTTGCCTACTGAAGCTGTTGAGGGGCAAGGGGTGTGTGTGAGGGCATCTCTCCCTCATTCTTACCACCACATGGCAGACAAGGGGGCCGTGACCAGTTCTCCCATTCTCCTTCTTTGAGAGCCAGCTCACCTATGCCCCACACCAACAGGGTCAGATCTGTTGACCTGCATAGTTGGAAGGTTTCTTTGCTCCAAGTTCCTCTGGTCCCACCCAGCCCAGTGGTCCCAAAGCCACTTATAAAATAATCACTCAGAGCCTTAATATTATTTACAAACTGTATGGCCTATGACACGCTTCTTGCTAGCTAGCTCTTATAACTTAACCCATTTTGATTTATCTATAAGTTGCCATATGGCCATGGCTTACTGGAACTTTCACATCTTGCTTCTCCTGGTGGCAAGTGTCTCCCTAGACTCTGCCTTTCTCCTTCCTTGGATTTCTGGCCTGCCTCTAAGCTGTCTTACTATAGGCCAAAGCAGCTTATTCTTTTTCTTTTGTCCCCTCCCATTTCCTTGTGTTCTCTTCCCCCATTCTTTGCCCTCCATTACTCTCTCCCACCCCCACTTTGCTCATGTAGCTCTCATCTATTTCTCCTTTGCTGGGCTATCTATGTGTCCTCTTAGGGTCTTCCTTGTTAGCTAGCTTCTCTGGATCTGTTGATTGTAGTCTGGTTATCCTTTGCCTTACATCTAGTATCTACTTATGAGTGAGTACGTATGTACTGTGTTTGTCCTTCTGAGTCTGGGTTACCTCACTCAGGATGATATTTTCTAGTCCCATCCATTTGCCTGCACATTTCATGATATCATTGTTTTTTACTGCTGAGTAGTACTCCATTGTGTATATGTGCCACATTTTCTTTAATTGAGGAGCATCTAGGTTGTTTCCAGGTTCTGGCTATTACAAATAATGCTGCTATGAACATAGTTGAGCATGTGTCAATGTAGTAAGAATGAGCATTACTTGGGTATATGCCCAAGAGTAGTATAGCTGGGTCTCGAGGTAAATTGACTCCCAATTTTCTGAGAAAATGCCATATTGATTTCCAGAGTGGTTGTACAATTTTCATTCCCAACAACATTGGAGGAGTGTCCCCCTTGCTCCATATCCTCTCCAACATAAGCTGTCTTCAGTGTTTTTTGATCTTAGCCATTCTGAAAGTTATAAGATGATAACTCAGAGTCATTTTGATTTGCATTTCCCTGAGGACTAAGGATGTTGAGCAATTCCTTAAATGTTAAAGCAGCTTATTTTTTAACCAATGGGAACAACTGATATTCACAGCATACAGAAAGACAATCCCCAGCAGGCTTGTGAGGGATAAGGCCAGTTCTCCCTAGTGTTGTAGCCAGTGAAGGACAGGACCAACTCTGTGTAGTTCTCTCCTCTCAGCTTTCAATGGTAACAGGAGTCACAGACATCAACACAGACTTTGGATGCAACAAGGTCATGGATCCAGACATGAGCCTTGATAGAATCCCAGGCTCAGGCATCACCATTGCCCTAGGTGACAAGCAAGTCACCCACTTCAGCCCATTCCTCACTGCCTTCACCTCTTCAGATCTGCCTCTCTCCACATGAACAAACCATTCTCTCTCTCTCTCTGTCTCTCTCTCTCTGTCTCTCTCAATCTCTCTCTCTCTCAATCTCTCTCTCTAAATCTCTCTCTCTCTCTCTCTCTCTCTCTCTCTCTCTCTCTCTCTCTCTCTTCAATACCCTACCATATATTAGCTCCACCATAATATTGCCCAATTGCCTAGCATCACAAGGCACCAGGTAGGCCTGTGTTTTCTCCTCATCACCCAGGGCATGCCTCCCCAAGTATGCATGTGGGTCTCTTTCTCTTACTCAGTAACACTGGTGCTGGGCAGGGTCCTGTTTTCTCCAATAATCACTTTTAAAAGGTACAAGTAATTTAGGTTATTGGAAATTGTATATTTGACTCCAATCAATACCAAAATGTTGCACAGATGGTTTATTTATCTGTTTATCTTGAGGTTCACTTGGAAAATAGGGTGAAAGAAAAGAAATTAAATATCTCATCTGGGTGTGGTAGTACATGCCTATAATTTCAGCTACTTAGTAGGTTGAGGTAGAAAGATTTTTAATGTGAGGCCAGCCAGCCTGTGCGATTTAGCAAGATCCTCTTAAAAGACAAAGCAATACACACAGAGAAACTCATAAAAGTGTCATTTTCATCCTACTTTTGGGTTCTTAATATAAATGGGGACATGATCTAAATGTTCTCCTTTCAAAGACTTAAAAGATATTTCACAAAATATCTGGGAATGGAGTGAACTGGTATACATGAACTCATTGTGCAGTTGGTAAACAGTGCTCAATGGTCCATGGGATTTCATTTAGTTTTTGGAAATGTGTTTATTCAGGAAATAAAAATGGATAGACACATCAGCATCTCTATATTGCCATATGCATCTAAGGCTGAAGCACTGTGTTGCTTGTAAAAGTTAGATTTCTTTTCATTTTCCTTTTGTTGAAATGGATTCTTTTCTTATAAGTTATATCCTGATTATTGATTATTCTCCCTCTACTCACCTGCAATTCAGATCCAATCCCTTTCTGTCTCTCATTGGAAAAGAACATGCTTCTAAGAAATAGCAACCAAACATGACAAAATAAAATATAAGATGAAGCAAAACAAACAAACAAACAAAAAAACCCATCATATCGAAGTTGGACATGGCAACCAAACAAGAGGAAAAGAGTCCCAAGAACAAACAGAGAGACCCATTTGTTCCTAGAGTGTCAGTCCCATAAAAATATTAATTTATAATTCATATGCAGAGGACCTGGTACAGACCCATGTAGGCCCCGTGCTTCTGCTTCAGTCTCTGTGAGTTCATACTCACCTTACTTATTTGATTCAGAGAATCTCATTCTCCTGCTGTCCCCAATTCCCTCTGGCTCTTACAATCTTTCCACCTCTTCTTCCTCAGGATTCTCTGAGCTCTGAGGGGAGGGATTTGATGGAGACCTCCAATTTAGACTCTCTTTCTCTGAATAATGTCTGGCTGTGGATCTATGCATCTGTTCCTATCTGCTGCAAGAGGAAGCCTTTCTGATAATGACTGGATAATGCAATGATCTATGAGTATGGCAGAATACCATTAGGAGTCATTTCAATAATACATTTTTTTAGACAGTATTGTTTGGTTTTACCCTAGTTCCCTGGGCTATCTAGTTTCTGGTTCTTGATTATCCAAGCAGTGTCAGGTATGGATTCCTTCTTGTAGAGTGGACCTTAAGTCAAATAAGATCCTGGTTGGCTACTTACACAAGTTCTGTGCTACCATTACCCTAGCATATATTGCAGGCAGTGTAGATTATAGGCCAAAGGTTTTGTGGCTGGGTTGGTATCCACTTTTCTCTTTTGGCAGCCTGCAGAGAACCTTCCTACCCCAAAAAGACTAGAATATAGGGGTGAAGATTCCATGTAGGCACCAGCTTGGCTTCTCCATGTTCAGTGAGTCATGTGGGTGTTATTGTGTGCCACTTATGTTATTGATTGTAGCCATTCTGACAGGTCTAAAACAGAATCTCAAAGTAGCTTTGATGGCTAAATATATTGAACATTTTGTAGTGTTTCTCAGCCATTTGCACTTTCCCTATTGAGAATTCTCCATTTAAATCTGTGTTCCACTATTTTTTTGAGACAGGGTTTCTCTGTGTAGCTTTGCACCTTTCCTGGAACTCACTCGGTATCCCAGGCTGGCCTCCAACTCACAGAGATCTGCCTGGGTCTGCTTCTTGAGTGCTGGGATTAAAGGTATGCACCACCACCGTCTGGTTGTATTTCATTTTTAATTGGATTATTTTTATATCAAATTTCTTGAATTATTTATGTATTTTGGATATTAGTCTTCTATCAGACATGGAGTTGGTAACAATCTTTCCCCATTATGTAGGATGCCCCTTTACCCAATTTTGATACTGTCTTATTTCAATTTCACCAACTGTGCTAAATGTAGTCCTACAAAAAGTAAACAGAAAAATAGATGTCTCTAACGAGCTTTCTATATTTGGTTATCATGGCCCTTGAGTTGGTCAATTTTTTTCTCCTACAACAGATTTCCTGGAACTTCCATACTAGCAAGTATTAGAAACCTATTTGCCTCCTAGTTCTGGAAGTTAAGAGGAAATGACTACAGTGTCATGCCACAGCAGAATGTAGAAGATCCACAGAGAAACAAACTGAGAATGCAGAGAAGGCAGATCTCATCTTTACCATAATTTAATACCACAGTAACCAACCAAATCACATAATAATGACATTGGTCTGTGATAGTAACTTCTGTGCAAGCCCCACCTCCTACCATTGTTGCATACACACTCAAACCAGAGCAAAACTTGATGAGAGTTCCCGTTTATTTGTCTCCAGGCAGAAAATATATTTTTATTTAAAACTTAAAACAAAATCCAATGCTTGGCTTAGGGTATAGGCACAAAGGACTGAACTTTATTTTTTTAATAATCTTTTAATATCTTTGCCTGTAGGAGATGATTAATACATTAATAATCCCTGAGATTACATGTGATCAGTCAATCTATTTCTTGGAAAATAAAGAGATTATATTAATTAATGACAATTCAAGAAATTCAAGTATCATGAAATGGTGGTTCAGAGACATGTGTGGTCCAGGTATGGCAGTACATACACTTACTACCAGCATTCAGAGTCAGAGGCAGGAGTACAAGTGTAATTCCAGGTCAGCCTATGTTACATAGTGAATTTCAGGCCAGCTTGGGCTACATAGTGAATTGTGAGACTGACTTTTTCTTTCTCTCTCAAATATATGCTAATTAAAAATAAGTCCATCTTAGCAAAAATGTCAAAGCAGGAAGCATCATACTACTTGATTTCCCAATATACTACAGTATTAGCCATAAAACACAAATATGCACCAATATAGTAGATTGGAGAGCCTAGAGTTATGCCCATGTACACAGCTAAAGACAGTATAAAAGATTCTGACCACATATTGGAAGAGTCTTTTTAATATATGGTGCCATTAAAATTGGGCATGTAATGCAGAAAAATAACTGGAATTGTTTCTCATGCTGGTGTCAAAAATGTGTTCAAAATGGATGAACATTTAAATGTAAGACCTGAAGCAATGAAATTACTGGGAAATCAAATAAGGATCACACTATAGAACATTGGAATCAATGAGGTTTTTGTGGGTTTTTTTTTGTTTTGTTTGTTTGTTTTTGAGGTAGAGATGCATTATGTAGTCTTGCGTAGCCTACAATTCACTATGTAAGCCAGGATGGCCTTAAATACACAGAGATCTGCCTGCCTCTTCCTCCCAGGTACTGGGCTTAAATAAATATACAATTATGCCTAAATAAACTCATTATAAGGAAAGGTCCTCAATGATGCAGAAAACACAAAGCAAAAGTATACAAATCATATATCAATCCATAAACATTTTGTACAGGAAATTATCCTCAGAGTGAAAAAAGGTTGTGTTAGATCCCCCTGGAGTGGGAGTAACAGGCAGTTATGAGCTACTCAATGTTGTTTCTGGGAACTGAACAGTTCCCTTAGTAAAGCAGCAAGTGCTCCTAACCACTGAGTCAACTCTTCATCATCCAAATCTAGATAGTTTTTCTCCATGGTTTTGACTACAATTCAAAACTGTTCACTCTAAAGACTCATAGTTTGCCATTGTATCTGAACAGTTACAGTCTAATTGTCAGAAAGTAAATCTTCGGCAACTGAGTTGTTTCATTTTTGATACCTTGAGATATGGAAGAAAAGTTACATTTTACTTCATGAACTTATACAGAAGACAAATGCTTCACAATGGTCACAGATCTTTAAATGATTTGGCTGGAACAGTCCCTGATATCAGCACTTCTCTTTCAATGTTGCTGCTCTGTGCTTGTTCTGGTTACCTCTCTTTTCTCAAACAGGCTTGGCCAACTTCTATCACAGGACAAGTAGAACCCTTTGAGCTTGCTTACCCTTGTGCTATAAGTGTCTCCTTCACCCTCTCAGCTCCTCTATGCTCGAATCTCCTCCTGTTCTCAAACTTCATGTCAGTGAGGCCATTTCTAATCTCCCTACTCCAGTATTTCAAGCAACCTCCCAGCTCAACACTCTCTCTTTCCCTACATAGTTTTCTTACCGTAATCACTTATGACTGTAGCTCACTACTACTTTTCTTTGTTACCTGTCAATAAAATATAAATTCTTTCATTACATGGATTTTTGCCTCTAGGGTTCATCATTAAACTCTCATTGCTTCCTATCATAATACTTTGTGCTATCTGTTTTATAGTAAGCAATCAGTCAATATTATTGAATGCTTGAATGCATACAATGAACTGGTTGGTTTTCCTTTAAAAATGTCTTATTGGGAGGAAATATATATGTATAAGAGAATACATACACATGATTCTACACATTTGTGTTTCTAAAGCAGCACTTAGATGCCTAATTGAAGTTCCTTTCATGACACAAATTTTATAGAATAGTACCATCCAATACAGTAACCAGAGCCATGTGTGGGTAGTGAATTTTGTTTTTGCTAGTTAGGGGCTGGACTATTTTATTTCAATAATTTATATTTGAGTAGATATGTGTGGCAATTTACCATCTTTTTCTCCTTGAAATTTTCATATTAATGGAGTGTCAGTGTATTCTATGCACATTGGCAAAAAATTTAAATAGCTCCGAAGACATAATTCTAACTGCTTAGTAAAATATAACATTGACTAAAGGTAGATGAACATTATTCAATATTGAATACCTGGAAAAATACTGCTTCCTAATTACATCATCCCAGCTCCTCTTTTTTCAAATCGGATCCTGGCTCCCAACCTGAATTCTTCTTTCTTTTGAGTGACACTAATAATGTCACTGGCATATATACGTGGTTTCTATAAGCAAAGCTACTCTGTACTCTTTATGAGATCTTACACATTGTAGCGACAGGGAATGGTTTAAGAAAAACATGTCTAGATGTGCTATTTATTTTTCATGCAGTCCCTTTTCTGTTTTTTTTTTAATTTAATTTTTTTTTGCTGATTAAATGTGTTCTTAGACAATTTGATATATGCAAATAGCATTATCTGTTTACTATCAACTCCCATACTCCTTGTCTCCCAGACCACTGCTGTTAGCCCCTAGCCTTCTCCAAGTCCCTTTAAAACATTATTTTTTGTTTTGTTTTGTTTTGGATTTTGGTTTTTTGAGATAGGGTTTCTCTGGTGCCTGTCCTGGATCTCACTCTGTAGACCAGGCTGGCCTTGAACTCATAGAGATCCACCTGGCTCTGCCTCTTGAGTACTGGGATTAAAGGCATGAGCCACCACTGCCTGGCCTCTATGTTTAATCTAATTGCTTATTCTGTCCTCTGATCTTCAGACAGATTTTATTTGTTTAAAATATCACCACATCCTCCATGTCCCATAAGCTTTTGTGTATATTTTAGATGTTATATTTAGGGCTGAGAACACATTTATTCTCAGCACCATGAACACCTAACTGTGAGTTTCCCCATTCACTGCTAGTCACTGAGAAGAGAAGACTTTCTAATTAAGATGAGAGAACCATTTGTCCAAGAGAATAAATATAACCATTTTGTATATAGTTTAGAATCATGCTAATTCAGCTAAACAATAGTTGGCTTTTCCCTTAGGGTCTATGATTTCTTCAGGTGTGGTATTTTATACAGGTTTACAGTACTAGACATGTATTCCCTTCTGTGGATAGGCCTCAAGCCCTATCTGAGAGTGGTCTCTTGCCCCAATAAGAATTGTGCCAATATTGCACCAGCAGCCACATCTTGCCTGATAGGTTGGCATTATGGCCCATAGGGTTTTCTCCTTGCTTTTCTCTTCTGACAGTTTACTTAGAAGCTCCAACACCATCAATTTTGAGTTTTCCATTCATGAAGGAACCATCATTATCAACATCAAGTCTCTCCACAACTGAACTTTAGGCAACACTGAGCAGTGACAAGACCTATGAAACATAAAAAATACCAAGCACCAAAACAAATGCTCACTCAACTCAGGTGTTCAAAAAGATTTACTAAAAAACTAAAGATTGGCAAATATCAGTGGAATAGTCTATATATTAATTCTGCATTGCCTCTCTCAGCATATCTCTCTTTTCAATTATTTTCTTCTCAAAGAAATTTTTGTTCAAATGTCATTTAATGTATCTCTTTACATTCATAAGCATATTTCCTGCTCCCCTGTCTTATTTCCCTATAGAATTTTGCAGTTTCTGTATTTCAAATGTTTATTTAAAGCGAGCAGGGATGTATGTGAACCAGTGCTCTGATGTTTCATTCAGCCTTGGATGGAAATAATATGAAACTTGAAGAAACTAATCACTTTATATACCTTACATGAACAGATATATGAATTGCCTCATGGCTGATTACATCGTGATGATGAAATGTAGGACCAGGATAGGTTGTGCAGCTCTGGACTGAACATTCTGTAGAAGATTTTTGTGCACTGCTTTGGTTACAAAGTTTATCCTTTACCACATACACAACTACTGTTATGGAAGGTCAAAAGAGATTCCTATGAGGTAAGGTTAAGGACTGAATATACTTTAGAAACGGAAGCAGGGGAATGATACAAGAGATGAAGCTACTTTGGGGTTGAAGTGTGATGCTCTAATCTGAGGTATAGATTCACCATGCCAACTCCCAATGAGGTCAGGGGAACCTACTATAAGGGCCTTTATCCTACTATTTACCCAAACCTATATCACTGGAAGAGATGGAGAGAGATGATACAGGGATGGCTTTAAGGACTGGATTCACAGTGGCTATTGGTGGAGATTATTTGATGTTGCAGACATGGAAGGTAAAGTGTGATTTCTAGGGCGCTCTTAGGGTCCTGTCACTGCTTCAGTGAGTGTCAAAGTAGAAACTAAGGCTATCCCACTGAATTATTTTCATTTATGACATTCAAATGCTAATTTTTCTTTATTAAGAAATGTTTTATTCATTTTATATACCAACCACAGATCCCCCCTTTTCCCTCCTCTTGATGTCCCCAGCCTTCCCCCTCAACCTTCCCCCCTTCCCTCCTTTGAAAAGGTAAGGTCTCCCATGGGGAAGCAACAAAGCCTGATACATTCAGTTGAGGCAGGTCCAAGCTCCTCCCCGATGGAGGAATGTCTTTCTATATGCTGTGAAAAAAATATTGCTCTGATTGGTTGCTAAATAAAGTCTTTTGGACTATGGCAAGGCAGCTTAGAGGCAGGTGGAAAATCCAAACAAATAGGAAGAGAAAGGAGAGGCAAAGCATATGCCAGCTGCCACCAAAGGAACAACATGCCAGCAGACCGGTAAGCCACAACCACGTGGCAATTCATAGATTAATAGAAATGGTTTAATTGAAGATATAAGAGCTAGCTAGCAAGAAGCTTGAGCCATAGGTCATGACCATGTAATCTGTAATTGAAATAAGCCTCTGTGTCTTCATTTTGGGTCTGAATGGCTGTGGGGTTCAGGTGGGAGAGACTCTGCAGGACCAGAAAAAATTTCTCGCTACAAATGGTGCCAAAATGTGGGGCAAGAGTTTCCAACTAAAACCTGAAAAAGCTTTAAAAAAAAAGGTTCTAAAACAGCTGAAAACAGCTTCCTAGTTGTGTCTCTCAGGCCAGCCACAGCCTACTGGCTTGAGCTACTCTATGGTGGGTTTGTAGCATGCAGGCTTGACCTGCATCATGGTGGATTCCTGCAGTGGTACACAGAGGCGTCTCTAAACTGCACAGTATACTGCATGATAGATTTAGCATCAAGGCTGGAAAAGGTGTCCCACCATAGGTAATGGGCTCCAAAAAAACCCAGCTTATGCACCAGGGATAGATCCTGATTCTATTACCAGGGAGCCCCTTAAGCAGACTAAGCTACACAACTGTCTTGCTTATGCAGAGGACGTACTCTAGTCCCGTGGAGACAGCACAGCTGTTGGTCTAAAGTTCATGAGTTCCCACTAGCTTGGTTTGGTTGTTTCTGTAGGTTTCCCCATCATAATCTTGATGCCCTTTGCTAATAGAATCCCTTTTTCCTCTCTTTGACTGGACTCCTCAAGCTCAGCCTGGTGCTTGACTGTGGATCTCTGTATCTGCTCCCATCAGTTACTGGAGGAAGGCTCTACAATAACAGTTAGGGTATTCACCAATCTGGCTTAGGCACCTTCTTCACTGCTGCTGGTAGAATAAGCTAGGGTCATCCTTGCTGATTCCTGGGAAGTTAGTTGCCTAGCACCAAGTTTCTCACTATTCCTATGATATCTTCCTCTATCAAGATATCTCTTTCATTGCTCTTCCACTCCATCACTCCCCCAGCTCAACCACCCCATTCCCTCATGTTCTCATCCCCCATCCCCTACTTACCATTGCCCATCCCTCCTCTCCAGTTTACTCATGGAGATCTTATCTATTTCGCCTTCCCAGGGATAACCAGGAATCCCTCTTAGGGTCCTCCTTTTTAGCTACAAAACGCTAATTTTTATACTATACTGGAATAGTATATACCCTCAAACCTGATCTTACGGGTTTGAACTAAAATCACAAACTATGCCCCTCACAGAAACTTGGTATGATTCTTGAAATATCATATGGAAGGAGGATTTCAACACTCATTTCATCAAAGAAGATATAGTCAGGAATGCTATGGTAATTTTTAATGCATTGAATTTTTATTTCACTTTTCTTTCATTTAAGTTTTCATTTTAAACAATTTTTATTTTTCATTTGCCCTTGCCTTAGTTTCTGTACATATTAAATGTCATCTGTGTGTTTCTAAATCCATTCGATGTACACTCACTACTATTCTTCCCCCACAGCACATACATTTTACTTCTCCTACTTGCTCCACCTCACTTTCTCTTCCCCATCACCTTCCCCTCCTCTTCCTCCTCCTTTACCTCCTTCTTTTTCTACTCTTTCTTCTTTTCCTTGTACTCTTGTTCCTCTCCCTTCTTGTTTTGTGCTTATTTGGGGTTTTTGAGACAGAGTTTCACACTGATGTGTAGCTCTACATGTAGCCCTAGTTATGCTCAAATTCATGGGCATTCCTCTTGCCTTAGTTTCTGAATTCCTGTAATCACACTTCTGAGCCACAATAACCTACTTGTATTCACTTTTGTGCTGTTTAGTTTTTTTTTTTTTTTTTTTGTAAATTTGAAGCAACTTTGGGTCATCCAAAAAGAGGGAACATGAATTGAGACTATTCCTCCAGATTGGCATGTAGTAAAGTCTGTGCAGCACTTTATGGATTAGTAATTGATATGGGGGGTGCCTAGCCCACTCCTGGTGGTCCCACTCTTATGCAGGTAGTCCTTTGATTTAGTCATGGATACCAAGTCAGTGAGTAAGATTCCTCCGTGGGTTCTCATTCAGTTCTTGTCTGCAGGGCTTTCCTTGAGTTCCTGACATTTTCCCTTTGTGATGGAGCTTAAACTATAAGACAAAACAACCCCTTTATCCCAAAGGTGCTTTAAGTGGTAGTGTTTATCACTGCAACAAAAATCAATCTAGGTCATTCTCAACTACAGTCTTCTAAAGCTTTAGTAATCTTCAAAGTCTGTGGCTTCTGACAGCACTCCAACTCCTCCTCTCCTTGATTTTTTTTCTCTCAATTTACCTAATCGTAATTTGCAGACTGAATCCACTTCTTTGCATACTTAGTAACTGATATTCTACTTGTAAATGTAGTTACTAATGTACTACTTAGTATACATAAAAATTCCTCATTTCTTAAAACATCATAAAAGATAAAAGGCTGACTGGATTTCATCATATTAAAATAAATGCAGAGTAGTATCAACAAACAGTTGTGGTGCTTCTGCAGTTTACATTTTTATACTTGAAGTAATGTAGGGGATCAAACATAGTGCAGTGGACATGCATATTATTGGGATAATCTTTTTGCAAGATGTGTCTCTGTCCTTCCTACTTTACTAAGGCACCTTCTGATTGTTCTATTAAGGCACCAATAGCTAGGTAGGAGAGGAGAGGTGAGACTTCAAGACAGAGATAGGAACTCTGGGAAAGAATCTGAGGCAGGAGAATTTGTAAGCCAGACATGGAGGAAGTTGGACTTATGGTATTAGGGGAGGTAATGAGCCATGTGGCAGAATGTAGATTAATATAAATGGGTTAATTTATGTTTTAAGAACTAGTTGTGAACAAACCTAAGCTAAGGCTGAGCTTCATAATTAATAAAAAGTCTTTATGTCATTATTTGGAAACTAGTGGTCCAAATAAAGTCCTTTTACAGTAGACTGGTTATTTATATACAAAATATAATGCAATCTTTTCTCATTTTAACATTGAAAGTATTTCAAGTGGTAGCATACACCTGATTAAAAAAATAACCATTGAGATAATCCAAGATGCACAAGTGTAAGTGCAGGAGTGAAAGACAGAAACAAAAAACAATAAACAAAACACAGTCTGCCTCTTCTAAAAAATAACAAATCCACAAAAAATGGAGTCCAATGAGAGTGAATTAGATCAAATACTCCAGGAAGAATTCAAAAGAATAATTAAAAATTTGTTTAAATAAAGAGTATACAATAAACTCTTACATTAACTTTCGTATTCTTGCATTCTTAAAGGAATATGAATCAATAACACTTGAAATAAGGAAGTTGATACATGATACAAAAAATCCAATGGATACAAATAGTGAAAGAATAAAAATTGATATTTTCAGGATGAACACTAGCAAAGTGGCTCAGTAAGTAAAGGTGTTCGCTCAGCAAGCCTGATGACCTGAGTTCAATTTTAGTAACCCATGTGAAGATGGATGAAGAGAACCAACTCCAAAGCACCTGTCTCTCTGACTTCCACATATGCTCATAGAATAATTCTTTCACACACAGACACAATAATAATCATAAAATAGTTTTTTTAGAAATATTTAAAATGCTGATTCAATTGAGGGAAATGTAAAATGAGAACAAATAAAATGACTCAAAAGTAGAATGGATCAAGTGGAATACCAAATTAATAATATTAAGCATGTAAAAAATAGAACAGATAAGTCAGAACATTAAGATGTTGGTAGAATTAAGCAATAGGATAGTATGAATAACCATATGAGATTTATGATACATAATTAAATTGAATTTATTAATCATGGTGATATAAGGATGAAGCCACAGATAATATTGAGGTGGGTAAAACTGAAGCACTGGGTCATGCCTTAAGCAAACAAGGAACTATGACATGCTCAGAGAGAACTCTGGCCAGAGGAACCCTGACCCATGAGTTCCAAACCAAAAGATGATGACCTGCAGCCTAGAGCCAACCAAGAAGTGCCACAGCTGCTAAGAGAAAAGCCTGCCAAAAATCCACTTATATAAACCTCAGCCCTTTGTTTAATAAATGAGAGGTTTCTTACAAACCTCCCAGAGTCTATGTCATTGACTCCACATCTACTCACCCCTTGTCCCAGGGATCAGAGACAGTGAGACCCCAGCTGCAGAGCCAGCAACATAATATGATCCAAAAAAATCACAGCATAAAACTTACCAAATAGAAAGAGATGATCATTCAGCCTCAGGAGACATTTACAAACTCAAACATATAAAACTAAGAAATGAAACTCTTAATACAATGTTATTGACAATATACTAAGGATTGTGTACAAAAATATTTTAAACTGTAATATAGAAACACTAAGCCACATATAACTCAAATCAATCCAAATTATGGCACAATGCAAACACTAAAAGTCATCAGGGCCCTGTATGATGTATCCCAATATCAGAAAGACAACAGCTACCAACCTAGACTATCAATATCCAATAATACTATCTGCTATACTTGAAGAAAAGAAATAAGCTTCCATAAGGAAGAAGAAATTAATAGTATTGATTTCGATTAATCCATCACTGTGAGTGATAGTTAAGAATCTTTTCACAATTAAAAGAAGATAAATACAACCATTATAATACAAGAAATAATAAATATCAGAATAGAACTGAAGCAAGTGAAGAACATGAAAATACAAAACAAGGTATAGCAACGAAGTGACAGGAATTAATACATATATTACAATAACTTTGAATATTAATAAGGTCAATTATACAATCCTAATGGCATAGACTAACAAATTGGTTTAGAATCCATGATCCACTTATGTGTTGCCTCAAAGAAATACACCTCAATAGCTTAGATAAAAGACAAAAGCAACTTTTAGGTAAAAAGAAAAGAGTATTCTAGTAAGTACAATGAGTAAGCAAGTAAGGGTCAATGTTCTAATATCTTATGAAATATAATTCAAGCCAGCATCAGTGAAAAGATATGAAATACATAACAATGAATAAATGAAGGTTACACCTGGAATATATTGCAAAATTAAAGATGTACATTCTGAATATCAGTTCATCTAGTTTCATAAAATAAACACTTTTTACTCACAATCACAGAGGTTAACTTTCAAAAAATATTAATCAATAATATCAGTACTCCACTCTCACCAATGGGTAAAACAACTCCACAAGTAAGCGAGAATTGTTGAGACCAAGTTTGGATAAAGCACAGGGACAAATAGCCAAATGAATGGAAACACATGAACTATGAACCAATGGCTGAGGGGCCCCCAACTGGATCAGGCCCTCTGAATGGGTGAGACAGTTGATTGGCTTGAACTGTTTGGGAGGCATCCAGGCAGTGGGACCAGGTCCTGTGCTCATTGCATGAGTTGGCTCTTTGAAACCTGGGACTTATGCAGAGTCGCTTGGCTTGGCCTGGGAGGAGGGGACTGGCCCTGCCTGGACTGAGTCTACCAGGTTGATCTCAGTCCTCTGGGGAGGCTTTGCCCTGGAGGAGGTGGGAATGAAGGGTGGACTGGGGGGAAGGGGAGGGGGGCGGGATGGGGGAGAGCAATGGAATCCGTGGCTGATATGTAGAACTGAATGGTATTGTAAAATAAAATAAAATAAAAGAAAGAAAAGAGAAATATCCAAGTTAAATGCCATCATAAATCAAATGGATCTAACACACATTTACAAAACATTCTACCTAAATACTGCAGAACACAGAGTTTTGTCATCAGACCATAGATCTTTCTCAAAAAAGATCATATGATAAGGCATAAAGTCTCAACATGTGTAGAGAAAAAGTAATTTATTGCATTCTACCTGACCACAATACAATAAACACAGAAATCAACAACAAGACAAACTATAGAACATACAAAAACTCACAGAGACTGAACAACACACTACTGAAGATGGTATCACTGAAGAAATAAAAAAGGAATTAAAAAATTCTTAGAATTGAATGAAAATTAAAATTCAATATATAAAAAATATAGATAAGGCTGGTAAATTTTAAAATGAAAACATACAATAATAAAAGTTGATTTCTATCTATCATCTTGTACGAAAATCATCTCCAACATTATCAAAATCTTCAAGATTATATCTCAAGCCAGCATCAGTGAAAAGATATGAAATACATAACAATGAATAAATGAAGGTTACACCTAGAATATATTGCAAAATTAAAGCTTGAAGGGACTAGGGAAAATTGGAAGACTATTTTCACTATTTTTAAAACTTTTATTTTAATTAAATTCAACTTTCTAAATATTAGAGATTAAATTTAACAGGCAATGCTATAAGCCATTAAAATTTAATATTAGATGAACAACAAAAATATTTTTATTGTAAGTACATATTGTGCATATTTGACTTTTAGTTACTCTTGACAGAAGCATACTTACGATGAAAATCACGTTATTCATCTGATAATCACATTGAATTGCCCCTCTTTAAAGAAATTATTAGTTCTTTGAGAATTTCATACAATGTATTTTGATTTCATTCAGCTCCTTCCATTGTTTCCTCACAGATGCCTCTTCCCTACTGACAAAATTTTACGTACTATTTATTATTTTTTTCACCTATCAAGTCCAATTTGTGCTGATCATATAGTGACCTCCCACAAATATATATTTAACCTACCAGGGGCCACACACTTAAAAAAAAAGAAAGAAAGACTCTTCCTCTCTCAGCAGTTATCAATTACCAATAACTCATCAGCTAGGAGTGAGACTTCATGCCCACTCCATCCCATCTCCATGGTGGGATTTGGTCTTTCTTAATCTTGCATAGATCTTGTGCACATTCTCAATATCTGTGAGTAATTTGTAGCTTTCCTGTTATATCTGGAAGAAGTTTACTTCTAGTGACCCATGACCTTTGGCTCTCTTTCTGGCCCTCTTCTGCAATTATCCCTGAGCCTTTGGAAGAAGGTGTGTAACTGCAAATGTTCAATTTTGGGCTGGATGTTCTGGAGACTCTTACTCTCTGTAACTTGCAGTTCTGCATCTCTATGTTAAGAATATTTTGCTGCAAATATATGTGTCTCTCATGAGGGTTCAGAGATGCTTTACTCTATGGGTATAATGAGAGGTCACTAGGAGTTGCATATTATCCATAGCAGTAGGTTCTCTTAGGGCCTATGTTCTATAGAATCACTGGTGTAGATGTAACCAACCGTCTTATTAAATAAGAAACACAGAACCAATGCAAAGAAGAAAGCCAAGAGGTCAGACTAAGAGCTAAAACCTTACCCTTCCTCGTGCAGTGGTCCTACCTCTCCGAAGGAGGGGCTACTTTCTATGTTAAAGTCTTTATATAGACTTTCTGTTCTGCCTTCTCATTGGTTGTAAACCCAACCACATGACCGCCTCATCACGGCCTGTCTGTATAGACCTCCACGTGTTCTATGGTTGGTATTGAGATTAAAGGCATGTGTATCCAATGCTGGCTGTATCCCTGAACACACAGAGACTTACCTAGCTCTGCCTACTAAGTGCTGGGATTACAAGCGTACGCCACCACTGCCCTGTTTTCCTATGGCTTGCTAATAACTCTGACCCCCAGGCAACTTTATTTATTAACATACAAATAACATTTTAGTACAAAAGAAAATATCACCATACACTGGTTCTTGGCTGCAGTAATAGTGCCAGATATGGATGTTGCTTTGTGGAGTAAGATGTCAATTATTTGTTGTCTGACAATCTTAACTAAAGTGTTGTCTTTTAAGACTATACATCATTTTGCAGCTCTTTAATTTTTCAAACCCTTAATTTTGCATCAGATGAGAATATTTATCCTTTTCCTTTCTCCAGACATAGGCTACTGCTCTGGAAATAATAGGTTAAAAAAATAAAGATTCTTCATAGCAAGAATATCCTAAGAAGCTGCACATGTTTCTCAAAGGAAATTTTCATGTGAGTTCATTGCTGTGGGATGTCTTTCTGTACACTGTGAATATATGTTGTTCCTACTGGTTAATAAGTAAGTTGCTTTGGCCTATGACAAGGCAGCTTAGAGAAAGGCGGTAAATCCAAGGAAAGAGACAGGTGGAGTCTGAAGAGAGGCCAGGCTGGCACCCAAGGAACTATATTCCAGCAGACTGGTAAAGCTACAGAACACATGGCAAAACATAGATTAATAAGAATGGGATAATTTAAGATATAAGAGCTAGCTAGCAAGAGGCTTGCCATAGGCCATACAATTTGTAAATAATATAAGCCTCTGTATGTTTACTTGAGACCAAGCAGCTGTGGGACACAGATGGGAGAGATTTGTACAGACTTCAGGACTGGGTGGGACACAGGAGAAACTTCCCACTACAGTTCATGACTGAAATAACCCAGTCATATCCAGAAGATACTGCTCACAGCAGCCATCCTAGTTTTCAGGCTAAATAATTACCCTTGTTTGTAGAGCTTTCAAATATTAATATATGCCATAAAGAACCTACTGAGATTTAAAGTGTATACACACTAGAGTTGTTAAATGGATAGCATTAAGGAAAACATCTGTAAACAGATAACAGGAAATACCAACAGCTGATAATTTAGCTATCTACTGTAAGTAAAATAAACTTTGAGATGGAATGTTGACATTATTGATATCTAGTTTGTTCTTTGATAGACTTATGAAAAGGGGACCCTGAGGGAATTGAGATGATGGTGAAGTCCTGGGAGAGCTAGCTGTACATTTATTGTCTAGTGTCTCTATAATGGGTAAGTACAGGGCTTATCTGAAGCTCTGGCTAGAGTAGTCTGTGATGCTGGACCCTCTCAGCTAGGTGCTTTGAAGTTGTTCTGGAGGCAGATTGTTGAGGAAACTAAAACAGAGGCATTTTGTGAGTCTGTATCACTGGGGTTATTTGTCTTTATTGGTATGCGATCCTTTTTAATCCTAAAACTCACAAATTTTTAGAGGTAACACACGTATGTCCATCACTACAAGCATGAAATGTGAGGAATGCACAAATCAGCTAAAGATCATTCTCTGTTCTCTGTTTGAGCAGGTAAAAGACATCCCTCAATTTTACAAGTCCATTTGGGCTGCATAACCAAACTGCAATATAAATCTCCATATGTGGCATATAAAAGAATGGCATGTAATCATTAGTCATGAGGACTCTGTAGCCAACAAGATTTATCATGTTTCATCCAGTCTCAGAGCTGATACTATGTCGAGGGATCAGCTTATGTGTCACCTGTCTTATAGTTTTTCTTGGTTTCTTCCTTCATGGCTGGAGCCAAAATTTTAAAGTCTTCCCCCAAACAAATCTTTATTAATTTTGAAGGAATCCACAGCTTTTTGTGTTTGGGGAAACAAAGGCATAGAAAATGCATCTCTTCAAAAGTAACATATTTCCTGATTTCTACTCTCAACTAAAGACATCCTTAAAATATATAGGATGGTTTAATTTAGCAGTTTTTTTCTACAATCCAATGTCTCTCAGCAGCATTTTCCTTTTGCTTATCAAAAATTCAAGGTCAACAAAACATCACACAGGATCCTGATTCGCCCAAGATTTCACAACCTTGCATAGGTTGTCCTTTGTATATTACTGTACTCTTTCTTTCACTATTTTATTTTATTATTATTATTACTATTGTTGTTGTTGTTTTGAGACAGGGTTTCTCTGTGTAGTTTTGGTGCCTGTCTTGGATCTCACTGTGTAGACCAGGCTGGCCTTGAACTCACAGAGATCCGCCTGGCTCTGCCTCCGGAGTGCTGGGATTAAAGGCATGTGCCACCACTGCCCGGCTTATTTTATTATTTCTAAACCATTTTTTTCTATGACTGTCTATACTTACTTTTTTTTCTTCTGCAGCATCTGAGCACATTTTCAAGCATACTGTACCTGTTCAGAGGTTTTATCTACCTGGACCAGCCTTTTTGTGAACATTTGCAGCATTCCTCTGACCATGTGAGCCAAACCTTAACTGGCTAGGCCAGCCCCTGCTGGGAACTATTCCTGGTGGTGGTGGACAGGTCCCAGTAGAGGCTGTAATGAGGTGGAAAGGGAAGGAGGTGAGCCAGGTCATGGTGTTTGTGAGAATCTTTCAGCCTAGCTAGCAGTGTGACTAGCAGTCAGTGTGTTTCTTTCTTTTTATAGAATTTAGTAAGCAGGGATAGATTCATGTTGTTCCAAAACATAGATCATATCATTTTTCTTTTTGGTCATGTGTTTCACTTCCTTTTGCTCATCTTTTAGTCATCATTAATTAACTGTGACAGAACAGAGTTATCATTTCCCTCAATCATGAGGGACAATAATGTCCCTCAATTTTTGACATCATTTATAAACAGAGTTATCATTTTTACTCATTAACCCCATAACCCAATTTTTCAGAATCTAGAGGCATGTGAAAGCCTGTTCTCAGGCTTGTAGCTTTTGTGGCTACAAGTACACTAGACCAAAACAACATCTTCAATCCAAACTGAGCATATTGTCGGGTCCTAAGCAGTGAATTACTAACACTTAATTGTCAGAGTGAGCAAGAAAAATCCTCAGGCCAAAGCTGCTGCAGTTATTATTCAAGTTCTGGCATAAAATAATGTTTATGTTTTATATCTTTATAGAATTTGTCTATATGTATAATCCTGACATTCTGTTGTTCCTTGATCATATGACATTACAGTGACTCTGCATGTGCTCACTTTTCCAAGAAAGCGAGGTCCTGACATCTTATTCTTTATCATCTTTCCACTTCATTCTTTGTTCATCAGTATAAGTGTGTATATGGGAGAGATAACTTCAGCTGGTCCAATTTTGTTGACCTTTTTAAGTTTACTTTGTTTTGATTATCTTGTTCCTGTGTAAGTACAGGGACAGATGTTTCAGGAATGTCTCAGGGCCTCATAAAGAGACCTCTGCCTTCTTTATGCATGTTACAATCTCCAAGGCATAAGGAAGACCTTCAAGTAGATAAGGATAGCTCCCTTAAGGGGGCAGGGATAATGATCAGGCCTTTCTTGAGGAAGCTTAGAAGTGATACCCCTGAGGGAAGGCATAAATGATTTATAAGAAATTTTCTATAGATCCAATATTCCCAAGTTGTACAAATATTAAAAGTTCCACTAATATGCAACAGGTAGAGATGGAAACCAAAGGTGGCATTACTGTCATCATGCAGCTCATTTTTGCTGGGTCTTTGTCAAACAGCTGTGCTGGATTTATGACTTTTGCTATTCCCATCAGATATGGCTGTGCCAACTCCCCATGTGGCTTTGTTTAGCACATGGCACTAGTGAGTGGCTCCATTCACTTTGGGTCTGCAGGCACCAGTGTTAACCATCCAAGCCATATCTAACCATCCTAGGTATGAGAAGTTGTGTCCACTTTAGAGGCAGGCCTTTCAATCTATTCTCCTACCACACTGGCTGATCAAGTGCTCAGCTATATAGCAGGGCCTCTTAAAGGAGCTATGCCTCTGTCTGCACACTGTGAGTACTGAGCCTACCCTAGAGAGTGTGGTTGCAACGAAGCCTCATATGATTCCATGTTTGAAACTTTCTTTTAACTTATTTACTTTTATTTTATATGCATTAGTGTTTTGTCTGCAGGTAAGTCTATGTGAGATTGCCAGATCTTGGAGTTAGAGACAGTTGTTAGTTGCTATGTGGGTCCTGGGATTTGATCCCATATCCTTTGGGAGAACAGTCAGTACCCTTAACCACTAAGCCATCTTTTAGCTTTCTCAGGCCCTTTGTAGACTTACACGTTCCACGTTGGGTGCCATCTGTTGTAGGTCATTCTTGTCAGACAATCTTTGGACTGCCAGGCCTCAAATAATGACATGGAGACTTATTATTAATTATGAAAGCTTGGCCTTTAGCTTATACTTGTTCCCAACTAGCTCTTATAACTTAAATTAAAACTGTTTCAATTAATCTATGTTCTACTATGTAACTTTTTACCTCTCCTCCATTCTGTATGTCTGACTTCCTCAGTATCTCAGTGGTATCTCTTCTCTTCTTCTCAGAGTTCCTATCTCCGACAAGGAAGCCTGCCTAACCTCTCTTGCCTAGCTATTGGCTATTCAGGTCTTTTTAAAATCAGTTAGGTGCTTTAGACACACAAGTTAAAAGAGCAACCCATCTTTATACAATTTGCTCAAATATCCTGCAACACCAGTCCATGACTGCTTCAGCCTGAAACCCATGCCACAAGAGTGAGTCCATCCCTGATACTGCCTGGAGACCCAGGACCCAGAGTAATTGGTTCAAAAACCTAGTGTAGAACCAAGCATCCTTGAAGAAAAAAATGTCAATGGAATGATGTCTAATGATATTCAACTGTACTCGTATATGGGTGCTGAGCCCATTTATTATCAGAGAGGCTTAGTCTGGCAACTGATGGAAACTTATTCAGAGACACATAGCCAAATATTATACTGAGCTTTGGGAATCCTGTTGCCGAGAAGGAGTGTGGTGGTATTGTGTTCCCCAAAATATTGTGTATGCTAATAAACTTATCTGGGGTCAGAGAACAGGACAGCCACAATGTTAAACATGAGGATAGGCAGTGGTAGCATACACCTTTAATCCCAGCAATCCAGAGACAGAAATCCCTCTGGATCTCTGTGAGTT
>CABHPQ010134660.1:0-18945 GCA_902168405.1 Peromyscus aztecus
CAGAGCTCTCAGCACTGAAGGACCTTCAAGCTCTATCACATGGAGACCCAAGGGAAAGCCTCAAGGTACCCCAGGTCCTCAATTTCAGAACTGTAGGCCAGAGATCCGCACTCTCCTATACGGAAATTTCATCTAGCAACAACATGCCAAACAACTAAAAGGAGGGGAAACCAGACAAGAAGATTCTCAGGAAGGGGTAGATGATAAAGATAATCTTTAGAAAAGCAAATCAAATGTGAACATAACAATCACATTTGCATCCGGGGTGCAGCCGTCCAAGAGGCCCTTTCACCTCTAGCTTCACGATCTTGGCCTGGTTTCCTCACATGCAGCACGAAGTTGGAACACAATTCAGAGGCTCCTTGTAAGGCTAACTGGAATGATCTTTTCCGTACCTAATCACTGTCTTGAGGCACTACCTCAGGCCGTATTCCGGCACACATGTTTCCTGACTTCAGAAAGGCAGCGGATACTGAAGATGTGCAAACAAATAATAGCCCAACAGCTACAGCAAAAGTCCCAAGTGTGGTGAATGCTCTGAGGAGGCGGCAGGCAGGACAACACAGGGCCGAATCACTGTGTAGATTCTGTAAGCACAAAGCAACATTCTATGCGTTCCGAAGACCATTGGCCAGTCTGTGCTCCCCAAGTCCACTCTTCCCTTTCTCCTCCCGTCTTCTAATAACTCTTCCCCATTGTTCCCAGTCATCCCATCTCCATTGCAGAGCCCCATGGTTAAACTTTGAACCCATGAAGGTGACTAACAAGCAAGGGAAAGCAAATGCCAACAGTTAAAAATACAGGTGCTTCTCCACTTATGATGGGGTGGTACCCAAGAAACCTGTTGTAAGGTACAAGTATTTAGTATACCTAACACTATGGCACAGTACAGCTCAGTAACACAGTCTACTCTAGAACAAGGCACCCCAGGTATATAAATTAGGTATGCAAATCAAATAGTCACTGGGAACAAATCATAAAGAAATTTACTTTTAAACCAATTATTTGGTACACATAAAATTATACCATTTACTTAAAATAGACATGCTTGTTTATTTTTATATAAAAATTAAATCTTGGTTGAATGTCTGATAATAGAGGACAAAGAGCATCTTGTTCATTTTCCAGCATTGGTCAATATTTTCATTTTATAATTATGAATATTGAGAACTCTACATCCACAAATACATAGTCTAAAATGACAAGTGTGTTTAGGACCATCTTAGAAATTTTTCCCTAATCCCAAACCAAAGATTCATAGAATTATTTTTTTCTCATATGAAACTCATTCACAACACAAACAGCTATTTTTAAAATCAAACACTGTAACACAATACTACTCAAAGAAACAGAAGTACTATTCTGATACTTACATACCGGGGGACTGTGGTCAGAAACATTAAACCATTAAGTTTCTGCAGGAGCAGAATACTTGGTACGTACAGGAAAAACACTGCAGTGGGTGACACAAGACCCCAGTCTGGGCCAAGGTGTTTCACACAGCATTCACTGGTACCACGGATGTGGCACCAGGCACAGTGCAAAGTGTACACTGTGTGTCGGGAACCAAGGATGACACGAAGCCACGGACGCGGCACAAGAAAGTGCCACTGAAATCAACTCACATTTACTAAGTGTTTGGTTTTGCATTTATTTTTGGTCACAAACCTTTTACTGTTGCCAGATTTCTCCTAGCTCCCACATTCAGTCACCGCACCCCCCCCCATGTGAGGTTGCAGCCCAGGGTTTAAGAAGCTGTACCACTGTAGAGTGCCAACTGTATGTCCTCATGATCACATGGCTGTCTGAGGGCATCAAGAGTGTAATACTGCATATAAGAAGAGAATTGAAATTTTAGTGCAGCTTCTACTGAATGCTTAACACCTAATAAGGCTGAAAAACTACGAGTTGAACCATGGGCAGGCCAGGGACTATCTACAGAGGCCTCATCATTCACACAGACCTGCATTCCAGAATTAGTGTTTTAGCTTACTGGCTTCACCATTTTGTATAAGTCACATGATCACCCTGAACTTAAGTTCTTCTGGAAAATCATGAGAGTACCCACCTCATGGGACTATCAGGATGATAAAATGAGTGCGAACACTGTAACTGTCTGTGTACCCATCACTGTTGTTGTTGAACAAAGCGCAGCTTTGGTCCTAGAATCCCGGTGAACTAGCCTATCATTAACATTTGCTCTAAGTGTTACCTGTACATGCTCTGTATACATTGAGTCACGAAATCCATTAATTGGGCGCAGCTAACATTTCAAGACGGTCAGAACAGCAAAAGGGTAGAAAGCTGTAATGCGTCAAAACAGAGTCAAGTCAAATAGAACAAAGGAGAACAGAACACAAACACAACACTAGACTGCTGTCAGTCAAGGCTGTGAGTGCTGATGATCACCGCACCCAGAAGGCGGTGCATTGCGAGTTCAAGGTAAGTTCCAGGCTATCTAGGGAGGTCCTATCTCACAACAATAACAACAGTAATAGCAAACTGTATTCCAGAGAATAAGAGTAAGCAATGGTTGTTGAAAAGAGTTTCACTTCTGAGGCTGGGTGAGAAGCAACGTAACGTGCATTACTTACTGTGCACGTGGTTGGTTTTAAAAGTTTGACAGGCACTGGCTTAGGAAAACATGCAGTTCTGTACCCATCAGGCCCCTGAGGGAGCAATCCTTGCACCAGGGTGAGGAGAGACCTTTCACTGGAAGCAGATGGCACCTTTCCTACTGATGCTCCCCAAACAATTTTCTGTTAGAGGGCTGGAACCACAGGTCCCTGTGACCTATTTGGGAAGAAGAAGTACCACTGGCAATAGGTCAACGAATTTCTCTCCATCTCACAAACTGGAGAGTGGCTGCTTCAACTGCACTCAGCGATTTCTAAATAAACTGCTTCAACAATCAGCTGTGCACCTGGCTGCCTTCAGCCTTATGAGATGAAATGGCTGGTTTGGTTCAAAGTCTCCATTGCTACTGCAGAGGGATACCTCCATTTGTGCTAGCCATTCTGAGAAAGGACAGACCCCTACTCCAGCTTGCAGCTCCTCCCTGGGTCTGGAATAGAGCGGGCATAGCCTCTGGCCCAGGACAGACTCCCCACACAGAGATATGTCAGCAAATGAAGGTGGCACAGACCGGAAAGGAAGGGAAGGAATTCTCTTTAGGGGAAGTCAGAAACCTTCCCAGAAGCAAATGCACACAGCATTTCTCAAATCATGGTCCAAGAACTACCAAATTCCTAAGACGGTGCTTTGTGCAGATTCCTAGGCCCCGAGCCCCACTCTCTCAGTAGAAGACCTTGAAACAATGCATTTTTAACATGATCCCACGTGACACACTGCATACAAATGCCAGGTCCCGCAAGATGGGGCTGAGCAGGCAGGCAGGGGATACAAGGTCAGCAGTAGAGTGGGGAACAGCACAGTCAGAGCCACAGAGGTATGACATGGCCAGATGCATTTGGGGAATGTGAGCAGTGTGCACTGTCACCAAAACATTCAGGGTGAGGACATGAAAGGTGGCTCCATCAGTAGAGGGATCCTGGCACCGTACCCCAGCTCTGCATGTCTCATTGGGTATTCAATGGATGTTTGTGGAAGCAGGAAGGAAGAAACCATTTCCAGCATTTTACCAAAAGCAAATGAATGTGTCTGAGCCTGGGAAGACAGCTACAGATCTGCCCAAATCATGGTAGTCTAGCCCACCTGGACATGGGTTGAAAGCAAGGAGAAGGTGGAGGTCTTGGGCTTCAGGATGGGTTTTGAGTGTTGAGTAAACATTTGAGAAAAATATCCCGTCTCCTCCCAATCTCGCTTATTACAGAAAATCCTCCTAATGACCCAGTGAGACAAAATACTTTGGCTGCTAGAAATCACTAGGGAACAGCCTTTCCAGATGAAACTCTGGTATAAATGTGACTTAACTGAGCATAGGTTGCGAATATCTCCTTTTGCAAAAGCAAAAGAAGTAGGTTTCCAGTAAAGGCCAGCCAGGGTACTTGGAAGGTCCCACCAGGGCACTCACAAAGCCTACCTATGAGCCATAGAGTCCTTCCTTCCCTTCGTGGCCTGGGTGCCCTGGCATCTGGTCTAGGGTGCAGGCTTGGCAGTCAGGACTCAGCTTCTGTGTTTGGACCATTCTTGATTTCCTGTGAGGCTCGGGGTCTTTTCCTGACTCCTATACACTCACGGCTAGGAGGGCTAGCTTCTGACACATATTGCCACTTCAAAGTCTCCTCTCTTTCTTCTCAGTGAACAGCAAGGCTCAGCCGGAAGGTAGAACGTGGGCATCTGATCCTCCTGGCCACTGCCACATGAGTGCTCTATTGCAGAGAGATCAAGGTTTCCACAGAGAAATGCCATGTCTGAGAGAAGCTGGATGTAAACGCCCTTCAAAGCCTCTGCACATGATACCTGGTCAGGTCTGATACTTAGGAAGTATGGGCTGGAAAGGAATCTCTTTTGGGAAAAACTGCCTCCCGCCGAATCCACATCATCTAATTCCCATGCACCGGAAAATGCCTGTACTCTTTCAGGTCTAAGGCTTGCAGTCTTTCAGAGGGTCTGCACTTAGTGGGGGTTCTCAAATGGCTAGAAGAACAGACAACTGAACCTGCAGGACACACATGCCAACAAAAACAGCCCAAGGTGGCTCCAGGGCTCTTCCTCCCAAGATTCTCTCCCTGCATAAAAGTGCTAGAAGCAGCCCTGGCTGGCAGGGTGTGGTCCAATGTGGACCTGGAAGCGGGGCTCTGATCGGTCTGCAGGTGTAGGAAGCTGCAGAGATGTACCTCCAGACAGCCTGCAACACACAACTGATGTAAACTGATATAAAAGTGTCACTGATATAAACAACAGACAACACACAGATTAAAGGGAACCCCTCCCTTAGAAATCCAGGTCATGCTCTGAATACAAGTTGAAGCTGGAAGGATTTCTAGGAAAAAAAAGAAAAAAAAAAAACAAGTGAAGTTTGCTGCCCTGTGAAGGTGAAGGGGAGAGAAATTAAAATTCACATTCCTCCCTAATGTCATTGGGAATGTGGCATCCGAGCACTTTATGGAATTAGCTGCAGCAGCTTCCTAATTGCCTTTGCGGAGTCGCCTCCCCCAGGTTGATGGTGGCGGCGGCTGCGGCCCCATCAGTCTCGCTCGGTGCTGCTCGTGCACCCGCCCGGCACTGCGGTGCGCCTGCTGCAGCTGCCAGGCCCTGTGCTGCAGAGGCACGAGGACCCCTCAGCATGGCTGCATGCTTCCAAAAGAGACTCCCTGAGCAACGGGGACTGATGCAGATGGGCAGGGATGCTCCCCAGAGGCAAGGAGGGGGTCATCTGGCTGGGGCAAGTGGAGATGGTGGACTCTGCTGTCTAGCCGTCAGTGTCTGCTGGCACTCAGAGGGCTATGGGTGAAGGACCTGCCCACGGGGCTTCAGAGCGAGATACTGTCCCCAGATCGGTCCCCAAATTTTGTGACATCCAACAGTCTGACACTGGAGCTCAGAAACTGGGCACTGTACAGTAAATAGAGAAAGAGGCCGAAGTCCTTCATCCTTCGCCTGTGACCAGCAGCGTTCTATGCATCATTAGCCTGCAAGGACAAGGAAGAGGCTGGGCGAGCTATTCCTTTGTTTATCTGAATACTAGTGCATGCCATAGGAAAAATGCCGAGTCCCACTCCAACGACAGTTCTGTGCCAGGTGCCAAAGGAGGACCCTCTCCAGGCCAGAAAGAACAAGACTGTCCTGGAGGAATCAAACTCCTGCTCACTGTTCCCCACCTACCCCCACAGAGTAGACAAGGGGCCCTCCAGATACCACACATCCCCAGGCCGGCCAGAGGCATGGAAGAATTTGCTAGACTCATCCCACACAAAGTGAAACTGACCCTGGGGGCCAAAGGGCCATGACCTTCAAGGTGGCTGTCAGTTGTGGGGGAAAAAAAAATAAAGGCTTCACTGAGAGAAAAGAAAGAAACAAAACAAAACAGGCCCCAACACAACAAACGCCCAGGAAATAAAGACAAATAAGGGGACCAGAATGATCCTAACCCATTTGCCAAGGAGCAAAAATTGACTAGACACGTCCCAGGCACCCAGCTCTACGTGACCACTGGTGTGTGACTTCATTTTATAGAAAAGGAACCTATGTCCTCACTCAGTGCAAAGCTAAGAAAGGTCAGGCTGGATTTCAAAGCCAGATCTGTCTGGTCCCAGGGCCTCAGCACCCACACTGGCTATTCTATACTACCATCCAACCCCCCAGTGGATAATACCCAAAAGGGAAGTTTACCACATCCAATCAGATTCTCAGACATCAAACCTAATGAGGGGAGGGCTGACCCTCAGAGGAAACCAAGAGGCAAGCGACGTCCGTCTTTCCATCCTAACAAAAGGAAGAACTACAGAAAAGTATTGGTCCATGGACCTTGGCCTCCTTCCCTCCCAGTCTCTTTCCAATGCCTTGTTACATGAGTGAGTGACAAGACAGCCAAGAAGCGAGACGATGAAAAAGATGGAGAGCTGGGAAGAAGCTGCAACCAAATACCTTTCTGAGTCAAGCATGTACAAAGACCAAAGCAGGGGACCAGTGGCTGGCCCTAGGAAATACCCAGAGCCTCCCTCTCACCCCACCCCACTCTAGGAACTGGAGTTGAGACTCTGTAACCAAGGCCCAAAGCCTAGCTCCTGAACACAGCTACGCATCCTGTCTCTGTTTCTGCATCTTCAGCAGGGATGATGTTAGACCTCAAGGATAATGATGTTTAAATAGGTAAACTACAAGGCACAAACTGTGAATAAGGTGCCCATCTCATCATCATCATCACTGCCTCCTAAGACTCCCTGGGAGGGTTCAATGGCAAGCAGCTTGCAGAAGGTCTACAAACAAGGCCCCTGACACCTGGACGTCAACTGGCCTCTCAGCATCCTGCGCTTCCCGGTGTGTGGAAGCTCTGCCCCAGGAAGAGTAATAATGGTGGAAATAGCATTACAACGGTCCACTGTTTGTGAACACTTCCTCAGAAATACCTATTGCCAAGCATCCTGCATGTATCATCTCACTTAGATCTCTCAACTCCACCCTAGAAGCTAGTACCTCTAAGTCTATTTGCTAGATAGGAACAGTGAGGTTCAGCAGCTGACTGAAGGGCCCTGAGCCTCAGCTGCACTACCAGCTAGACCTCAACCTGACTGGCTGACTCAGTCTCAGCTCTACACAGATGTCTGTTCCCAAGACCAAGCACTTCTCTTAAGAGCAGATTTGTAAGTCAATCCTCTGATTTCTTCCTAAGTCTCTATATATTTCCTATCAGTCTTAAGGTATTTATTTCTAGAAAGAGAAAAAAATGCAAAGCTTGCTACTCAAGTAGAAAATCCAGCTATGGCTCCATAACTCTGAAATTCCTGTTCAGGGTAATGTTTATTCTCAGTCGTTTTCAAAAGATAAGTGAGCTGTGAACACTCTGTGGAGAGGATTACATCTTCTTTCAGGGTGACCAGGATTCTTGATATTGTGCAATATTTTACTCTTGGGAACAAACTTCGGGTGTTTTTAATTAGTTACCAGTATTCCTTTAAAAAAAAGAAAGAAAGAAAGAAAAGAACACACAACTATCAAACTCACCTACATACAGACACTGAAGACCAGGATGTGTCGTCTTTTAGTGACTGGCTTGAACTCTGCCATCTGAATCAGTATGCACATTCGTTGTGAAACCAAAAGACAACCGTGTCCCCACCTGGGCCCAGACCAAAGCGAAGAAAGACTATTCAAACTTCAGCGTCACTGTCCTAGAAGCCAAAGGAGTTGCAACTTACTTCTGGAGAGACAAAAAGTCTCTTCCCATTGAGCTGTTTGCATCTGGCACATTTAGACTGTTCTAACCGACAGTTCACCAATAATGGGAACCCACGGGAGGGAGCGTGCAGAGCCGTATGTTCTGACTTGCGGCCGAAAACTACCTACAGCCAATAGATTTACAACTTCCCACATCTCCTGGTCTTCACACGTTTTTCCACCTTGGCCCCAACAGGAAAATACAATGGGAAAAGCACTGTAGACCGCACAGGCACAAAGAGCAAAGCACTTGCCTTCTATGTTTAACTCCCACCTTGCTTTGAGAATTACCGCACAGTGTCACAGCAAGAACAAACTTGAACTCCACAGCCGCCCACCTTGACTATGCAAGACTGGGAGAGTCTGGGCATGAAAACAAAAATACCCCTGCCTGAGAACATATAATAAATGCTTTTCTTTGTAGCCATGCCTCTGTCCATTTGTGTGCATGACCCACGTTGCCTTCATGTCATCAATAATTTCAAGTCTGTCCCTTGTTCTTCACTAACATGAAGCAAGGCAGCCAAAGTGATAGAGGAGCCAGAAAACTAAGGCTTTTCTGGGACACGTGGTGATCTTCACGCCTGCGGGGGGCTGGGGGGGTCCACACAATCCCATCGTCCTCAGAGGCCGATGTCACAGACACCTGCATTATTTGTGCCACATTTTAAATGGGGGGGGTGGAGTAGGAGCACATGCTTGTAGGTGCCCAAGGTGGCAAGAATCAGACGTCAGAGCCCCCAGAGAGGGAGCTGCAGTACAATACCAGACATGGATGCTGGGAACTGAACTCCAGTCCTCTGCAAGCGCTCTTGGCCTCTGAGCTGTACCTTTCACCTCTATGTGTGCTGTTTTATGGTGTGCAAATCAAGACCTCGGACAAGCAAATTATTGCTAGCATGGCACAATCTACCCCTAAAACAAGTGCCAAACAAACAAACAAACCTCCTCAGTGGTCCTTAGCTCACTACGTAAGAATCTAAATCCAGATACAATTACTTGGTCCCCTCTTGAGAGCCAAGCATTGGTAACTGTCAGAAAATTAAGAAGAATCTCTGTGTGGTGGCACACCTGTAATTCCAGCACTCGGGATGCTGGGGAAAGAGAAATTCCAGGCCAGCCTGGGCTGCCGTGAGACCATGCCTCAAAAAAACCAAAAAATATTTTGAAAGGGAAGAATAGGGAAGGAGAGAGGGAGAAGAGGAAGAAAGTGGGGGGGAAGGGAGGGAGGGAGAGGGGGGAAAAAACATGAAGGAAATTCAAAGTCATGTCATGAGCATGGGCGGGTCCAGATTTGAATCCAGACTTGGGGGTTCCATAGGCCAATTATTCCCTTTACTCCTTTTGAAAACACGACCCCAACGTTTTAGGAAACTAAATCACACACACTGGACAAACGTAGAGGGTTGGGCAGAGATGAAGGGCTGGTGTGAGTTTTCAGTGAAAACAGGAAGGGCAAATGCTCCCTGGGTTTTGAAGAAGAGTGGAGTCTTCCAGTTGCAGCCGTTGCTCCGAGGTTTTACAAGGTCACCTCCCTTTCTCCTGCCGCCCCGTCTCCTGTACCAAGATGGTGCTGGAGCAACCTACCTGCATGTTGCCCTTGCCAGCCACCATCTTATCCCTCGGCTCTGCTGCTATCCCTCAGCAATCGCTCACATCTGGTGTGGCACAAGTCCAAACCGCTTGACTTCACCACGGGGGCCCAACCACCATCAAAACTTCTAGGGGAGCATGTTTTGGCAGCTCCTGCTGAAGACTGAGAATCAGAGGGGGTATAAACAGCAAGAACAGTTGTAGTCCACAAGCCTTCCCTGGCCTCTGTGACCCCACAGACTTGACTCCAGCTGTGCTCGGGTGGGATGGGCAACCTAGGCAGACCTACTACAAAGCAGGGCAGAGACCTGAGGACCCAAACACCCTGTTTCGCCTCCTGAGGCAGATAATATGGGTCACCTCTGGGTGGTAGGAGACAAATGGACACCAGCTACTCCAGCAGGAAGTTCTCAGCTCACACCGAACACTCGAAGAAAACGCAGGAGTCCATTTTCTTCCTCTCCACCCTGATGAGCATATTCTTATATACCTGAGCTGATTACGACCTTGGTGGATTTCCGGAAGTCTCGGGGACAGTCGGACTCCACCACTTTGTGACATGCATAAAACAAATGGCTCTTGAGCACTTTCTGCCAATTGGCCCGAATGAAGGAGATTTTTCTTTCATGACTGACTCTTCACTGGCTTCCACTGCTGCTTACAATAATAGCTCCATGCCTAAGCGGTTTTAAAAGATACTCAGTTACTATAGCAAACCCCACCTCCAAGACTTCAAGGCCCTGGTAACCAGTGGGGTGGCAAGTTGTACTCATTCAACCTCTTTAAGGACACACAGCACAGGACCGCAGATGCTCAAGGCCAAAACACAACGGCAGGGCGGCCAAGCAAGCTCTGGAGAGGACAGGGCCAGCGGGCAGAGCCAAGGAACGCCAGGTGCCCTGGCCTCCTGTGGGGGTGACAGATGGCTAGCCTCACACACTGCTTCACCTCTCTACACCCACCCCTCCTTGCCTCCTGTTGGTGTCCAGTCCCATTCCGTAAGCCCCTGGGAGAAGTCTGAACTTTCCAAAGGCCAGCGGGCGGCATCGTACCAGCAGGAAGCGTCTGGTATGCTGCTGTCCAAGAGGACACTAGAGTTAAGAGGGGGTCACCATGGCTGCTGCACACACACCTTAGCAAGGTACATGGCTGGTGCACTGGGTCCTCCTGTGACTTAGGAGCCTCTCCTGTGGAAGACTGTGGGGCACAAGCAGCCAGTTCTTTGGCCTGACCCACTGCCCAGGAAACCAGGCAAGGAAGGCAGCAGACAGACCATGGCTAACAGGCTGCTATGGACACCTTCTCCTGTCTAGGAAGAAGGGAGCTAGCCTTGCTACATCTATATGACATTCATCCTGACGGGAGCTATCCTGTAGCAGCCACATTCCCTGCTCTATGCCGCCTGGTTCCCTGTCAGCTACCAGGTGGATTGCCTTCCTCAAGGTCCTTATTTACTATTCCCTCCTGAATCCACAGGTATTTAGGGAACCAGGCCCCAGTGGACCTAGCAAAGATGGCCTGCAGAGCTTGCATTTGCATGATGCCACCCATAATGCCCAGAAGGAGTCATCACCAGGAGCTTTGGGTGTGCCAGGCACTGTGCTAAGGACCTTGCACACTTTATTCCTTTCCCATTTAAAGGTACAAGTTCCGAAATGTTATACCACAAGGTGACCCAGAAAGGAAGTGGAGATAAGGAACTCAAATCTAAGTTCTTACGACTCCAAGTCTCTCCTCCCAGCCGTTATCCCAGCTTTAATTATTTCTGAAGTAATTTCCAAGCTGCTACCTCGTTTCATCTCCAAGTACCCCATGCTAGAGAAAATCAGGTATTATTAACTTTTTTTTTTTTCCCAAAGAGCAACTTGGGTTTTAAAAGATCACATAAAGTATGTGGCCAGATGTGCAGACTCCAGAAGCCTAGCCCAGCCACTTGCAGAGGCTGCTTAACTTTTGCAAGCCTCAGCTGGTGATCTGTGAACAGGCTGAACAGTAATCCCTGCCCTATTAGCTTAATGAGAGGTCTCTTGCTGATGTTTTTAAGACAGGGGCATTGTTATAGAAGGCAGACTGGCCTCAAACTCACAATCCTCCTGCCTCTGCCTCCCCAGTGCTGTACCCCACTTATGGAAGGACTTAATGGAATGACCCTAAAGTGATTACCACAGCAGCTGGAGTAGAGAGGCTGCAGAGTGGATGCTCCCTGCTTCTACTATTAGATTAAGTGACTAGCCCAAGGCTACTCAGGAAATGACAGAGAAGATAAGCAGACAAAAACCCCTAGGCTAGTGACCTTTCTTTTAACAGCACATCTCTAGGGCCGTGTATCTCTGCAAATGTTCCAATCCAAGGGAACAAGGATGGGCAAAGGAAGTCTCATAAGAAGTGAGACCAAGGGTGAGAAGTCTGGGAGGAAAACAAGCAAGCTGAAATGAAGACGTCTTGTCCCACAGAGGGCTCAACCGTGGACCAGTGGACCCAAGACTTGGTTTAACGTTCTGCTTTCTGCATTTTGTGACCGATCAACAGGCCCTGAAAATTATGCAGCTGTTCCTGTTCTTTGCCGTTCCTTACATTCCAGCTGCATACAACATCCTATATGCTGGCCAAATGCACGCCTGACAAACTGCAGTCACTCAATTCTATACCAGCATCCTGGTTTGCTCTGTTTGGTGAGCCTCTTTAGCAACCCAAGATGAAGAGGTCATCGCCATCACCAGGCAGCACCAGGCACGCTCTGTACTGAGCAACATCTACTTTGTTGGCACAGCTGCAGATATGGGCATAAACTTAGTAAGTACAAATGTACTGACAGCTGCAACCCCCGATATTGACTAGCAGTTGCTCCCCCTAAAATGCATAACCAGTGGTCTGTGGTATGAACCCACAGCATTTATGGCTCTGCTCAACTTCCCAGTCCAGATCATTTACATACATAACAGCTCTTCTAACCTTGAGCGGGTACCATCTTCCAATAACAGGTGTCAAGATAGATGCTTTGGGGTCTATAAAAGGAAAGTCATGGCCATCCATTTACTCCTTGTCAAGAGATAATGCTTTCCTTTCCAGTGTGGCCTTGAAACACACAATCTGGCTTCTGAGTTTTTTGTTTTCACAATCCTGATCTGGGGTAACTGAAAAGCTACATAACACACACATTTAATACAAATTACAAATGCAACGATTATTTAGATAGTCCGACAACTACCCCATAAGTGTTGCTCAAAGCAAACGAAAACCTGTCATGTTTTAGAAACATTATTTTTTTTCAAAGTTTATTTGTACAATAATTTCCTGCTGGCTTGGCATGCAGACTACTCCACGACACGTCAGCTACACAGTCACCCAAGACCCTGAGGGTAAGCCCAAGCACAGGCCACTGCTTTGCAAAGGGCAGTGTGAATCTACTTCAGAGTCTGCTGATGGCTGAACACGCAGGAACACCCGAGGAACACAGTTTCTCCTCTTCCTTACTGTCTGTCACCTTCCTTTGAAGGAAAGGGGACATTCTGTGTAATGGACTGGGAAGGACATGGAAGGTTCTACCAGGGCCATCAGAGCCAGGTCTCAGGAACGTCTCTCTGTGGACAGTACTCAAGAGTTCACTGCCGTCATTCGAGATGAAACATAGGCCATAAAGTCGTCATCTAAAAAAATGGCATTAAACGAAGGTAAAGTCCCACATGCTAATTCACAGACTGACACTTTATAGCATACATTTAATGTCTTCCACGGTCTCAGATACAACAAAACCTCTACGTTACATGACAGCATCTTAAGCAACTTACACCCATTAACATTCTATGCCTCAGAGACCCTGAAGTCTCGACTCCAGAGCTGTTTCCTCTGGTGCTGCTCTTACAGAAGGTGGACGACTCTGACAGCCCGTGTGTGTGCAGATAAAGAAAAGGCCTTTTGTTGGCTTCAATGATGGCAAATCTGGATTAATGACAGCCTGAGACAAAGGGCTGCTCACATGAGATGGGCACTCATTTTAGCAAGCTCAGCACACTCAGTCATTCATTACCTGCCTTACGTGGGAGCCCCATACTCCAATGGAGATCAATCAAAAACAAAGTCTGAAATCCCAAATTTGTACTCCCATGGCTATGTGTTTCAAACTGAAGAAACAAAATGGGAGTACATGGGGAGGAGGACTTCTTGGGTCTTATGTTTTTGTTGATCCTACAACACAATGATAATCTTCATCAAAAACTGGAGACACTAATTATACTTTCCCATGCCCAAGAGGTCTCATAACTGGTTTGATATTCATGTGTCTGCCTAAAATCAAACTGGCATTATAATAAGTGTAATCATTTATTAATACCAGAAAGAGATCATCATGCTAATGGATCAAAATTCATAATTGCAACAGAATGGAAACCTGAAGCTCACCTCAAACAAGAATTTCATTCATATTTTCAGCCCCTTAATTCTAACAAGCCTATGCAAATCTCTTTGAGTAACATAGGCTGCAGCAGCAGTTCCTAGTAAAAGACAGCAGGCTATCTCTGACAGAGAAGAAATCTTAAGAAAAGGAGCAGAAAGAAAGAAAAACACTAAACCAAAGAGGTTCATACAAAACTTAGCATGTGACCATGTGAGCAGTAAGAGCACAAACACCCATCCAGGGTGCATCCTGGTGACAGGCCTAAGGAGATCAGTCATCAGCCAGAAAGACCGGAACTGTCATTTCAGAAATGTCAAGACTTTAAAAGATAATCTAAAAGAAGAAAGTCTACTAATCTGAAGCGGTGCTGTGAATGAACTAGTGGCAAAACAGGCTAAATGTATATCTTTTCTTTATTCTAAACAACAGATCTGGAGGGCTGTGCTTCCTCGGGACAGCACGGCATGGACCCCCCCAATTTGTAATTCACAATGTTCTTTGTTAATTATTTAAAAGTCCATTGATTTCCACATTGATGAAAAGTCATAATTGTAAAAATGGCTAGAAGAGTTGGCCTTTTTACTTTGCTGACGCTGTCCTGTGGAGAGAGACATCAAGTTTATATATTAAAGCCATCTCAATAAATAGTTGATAACACAAAAACCTGCTTGTGCATTTCAAGAATCAAATGGCCTGGTAAGCACTGCAGGAGGTGTCCAAGGTAACTGTGGCCTCTTTGTTGATGCTAAGGGCAGAAGCACATATTACCTGTGCTTATCATCACAATTCTGCAAAACATCACTAGGACCCATTATTCCCAGGGACATTCATCCCCTGAATGCAGGTCTAAACAGAATGAAAAACTCAGCTTCAGTGGAAATCCCCCTAAGGAGACCGGGATGAAACTCATGCGGATTTAATGACTTTTATTGCAAATGTTAAAGGTGTGGTGTCTTTGTGTTTAACAGCCAGGTCCTCAGACCCATTAGAACACTTCTCACTGAATCCCAGAATAGAGAGGTGACGAAACTATGCCTCCCCAAAAGAACCCAAAGGACGCACATTCGTTGGGGAAAATGAAGCAAGATGGGCAGCTGAATACTGGCATGAATATGTCAAATAGGAAGTTAATTAAAAGCTGAAGAGAATGGAAAAGCCCGCAGTGTCTGCCGGTGGAGGAGGCAGCTGACAGGCACACGGGAGCACACCAGAACCTGCCTTCAGAGGCCCTCTAACAACCACAGAACTCCTCGGGATCCACTCCCACCTCACCACTTTCCACGCTACAGTGAAAACACACAACTTAAAAAAGAAAAAATATCTGGCTCACCATGCTCTATAAGATCAAAAATGTCTGCTGCAAATGAAATGAATAGGGGTCTATTCCCATGTTCCACAAAGGCAACAAGAAGAAACTAAGAGGGCAAGTCTGCACAGGCCACCTACTGCAATGTCTTAATCTATGCCAGGGAAAGCCTGGGCACCCAGCACAGGAGTGACTGAGGAGACAATGGTCCTGAGTGAGGTGGTAGGCAAGTGCAGGGTTTACTTTAGAGACCACTGCAAGTCCCATGACCTAACAAAGCACGTTGCCAAAATGGCAGATCTCCCAGTCTCCGAACACCTCAAAGTGGATGGCCAATCCTTATTTAATTTATATTCACAATAATTACTTTGGAAAGTTTAGGCCCTAGATCAGAAAAGAAAGAAAGAAAAACTTCCTTTCTAAAAATGAACATGCTACCTCGATTCAGAACAGGGAATGCCAGTTAGAAAACGACACAAATACAAAAATATTATATTGTGGCATACAATATATTTTTTCTTAACTGAGAATCAAATGTAAATGTAAATGTCCACACCTTACAAGTAAAATTATAGTCTTTATGCAATCTGCTACTGTCACCCGTGAGTTCCCTCAACACGGTGTTAATGCATTTTCCAACTGAGTTTTCTAACTCATTTTCAAAGCACCCCAATTGTTAAAATACAGGAAAGTAATGGACAGATGCATGCTGTTTTGACTTAAAGGGATAATTCCTAATGCAAGTGGCCAGATTTTTGAAAATAATCAAGAGGATAACGGTATCCTTGCTTTTCCAAGTGATGCTCTGTCTCCCACACTGGGCCTCTCAGATTCTCTCCCCATTCATGCTGACTCTCTAAACCAATGTTCTTCCCCACGTTCAAGAATACAGTCATATTTGGGAGATCAATATGGCTCAAAGATTTCTGCCAAATGCTTCCCAAATCATCTAACACACCCCTCTGAACACTCATGAAAGTACTTGCCAAGCAACCCAAAGCCCGTAGGTATTTCCCCACCCCTGGAGTGAAAGATTAATTCAATCCCAGTACTAGAGCAGATACCCACCCTAGACCCTGAAAGCATCACTTCACCTTCCCCTCGAATTGGTTACAAAATGCCAGGCCACAGCAAGGAAAGGCAACAAATAATTACACAATTGTCAAGCTGCAAACAGGACAAAAGCAGAGCAATGTCAGAAACTATGCTGAGGAGAAGGTAAGAGAAGTATCTTAGTCATTTCCAATTTGTTACTAGACAATAACCAATAACAGGGCTGATGGAGCACTGTGTGTGCTTTCTAACTTCCAAGAGAAGAAAAAGAAAATGCATTTCATGTGCTCCCCGAAATGTGAGCTAGAAACTATGCAAGTACAACCAAGACCCAAAAGGCAGGGGGAGGGGAGGTTCTTTTGGAGTTGCTACAACTACAACATGCAGATGAGAAATATTTCTTTAAAGTTATACAATATGCTCACTCTTTTCAAAGCGAAAACAAAATACACAGGCTATGTCACAGTCCAGAGCTTGTCACATAAAACATCTGACACGCAGGCAAAAAGCCAGAGTACAGGCAAGGCTGAACCAAATTAAAAGAATACCCGGGGAAAGGCCATCCCTATAAACACAAGGGGGTCACCGTATGTAAATGACTGTCTTCTATAAGATGCGGATGAGTGCATCAAGTTCTATCAACTGATTAAAAATTCAGTGAACTTCTTCCCAGCCTAAAAGTGAACAATCTTCCCCATGGTTTCAAGGAACCTGGTGTCTGGCATTTTTTCCAGCCAGTATACCTTGCCATCCATTGTTGGGTGATGCTTTATTACGATACTTGAATTTCATGTGACAAACGGTTTCATATAATGCCCCAAAATGCTACTCTCTGAAATGGAATGCCATAAATAAAATATGGACTTGGTTACCAGGCAGCATGCACAACACATATGGTACATTGGCCCAAAAAGCACATTTTAAAATGCTTTAAAAGTTAACTTAACAATGTAAGCTGTTCATACCCATTCTCAGAGAATTGTCCCCTAAAGGCCAATCTTATTTTCTATTGTCAAGAGAATATCTGGATTAACTTGCTTAATTTGCTAACTTGAAATTCTCTTCATCTGCTCTGATCTCCACCCCCACCCACCGCTTCATTCTTTATCTTAGAGGGGAGGAAAGGGGGCCATATATCTCACAACGTAATTTTAAGCATAATGCTGCCCGTTTGAATTAAAACTGATGCAGCTTCTGATAAAAGCCTAATAATCAATTCTCCATTCTCATTACGCTACAAAATTATATGGACGCAGACCAATTTCTTAAGTTTGTGGACCACTCTCCCGGCTTATTACCCAGCAGTGCAGCTGAGTGGAAAGATAACCACGTTCATTCTCCTTATCTGTAATGATGTAATGCACCCCAGCCCTGGGTCTAGATGATTGGGGAATAATGAGATTGTGCAACGGCAGGGTTGACAACAATGCTGCGGGTATCTCCCTAACACACTGAACCCCACGACTCCTGTGCAAAGAGGAGGCTCAGAAAACAGGCACCGATCCTGCCCCTCGGATGAAGTTAGCATCTTTTGGCCAGGGAAGCATCTGCTCTCGCACTGAGACAGCAATACCATCAACTGAGAGGAGAGCCGTGCAAACACACTGTTTCCCAGCCCCAGCCAGGACAGTGCCAGTGAGTATCCTGCTTTTCTTTGTGTTTAGAATCAAGTGTCATCTAAAAATAACCGGTTGGTAGGGAAAAGTCACTGCACAGTACAATGCCAAGAACTGGAGATCAGAGACTACTCTGATAACTGATGCAGCTCTGGGCTCACGTTTGTTTGGAAAAACTAAATCTGCCTCCATTTTCTGTGCTAGAAAAATCATCGCTGTCTGTCACCACAGAAACCTTACCTTTTGCAGAAGCTGGGAACCCGAGTACTTGGCAGCGATGGATTTTATCTCCCCACCAAAAGCGGAGGCCCACAGCTTCACCCTACAGGGAGAAAGGGCAGAGGAAGAAATGTAACACCCGTGTCACCGTCACACACTCACACACCGGGCTGTGGATGAAGGAGCAGGACGATAGAACATTAAAGAAAAACGGAAATAAAGACAGAGAAAGCACTTTCTTACAAACTACTGGTACCAAACTGCAGAGCGCAGCGCGGGAGGGGGGTCGGGGGTCACTGGAGTTCAGAATGCGTAAAGTCTCCCTGGCTCTCCAAAAAGACCACGGGCTTTCATAGAAACAATTGCCTGGTTTGCTCAAACACTTAAAATGAGCATCACCTGGCAAATACTACTCTGAAGAAATCCACCCATCCCCCGCTTCCCGGAAAAGTGGGATGGCGAGGTAACAGAGAGGGGGACCATTGGCCCGTCGAAGTTGCAGCAGGTAAACAGGCTCTAAACTTGGCGCTGTCACTTGAGGTGAACCTCTTCAGGTTTTACTCTCCAACCCCAGGGAAGGGGCGAGAAGGTCCCACCCCAGTCTCGCCGTTCCGTGCCGATGCTGGGAGGCAGGTGGAAGAGGCGAGGCCCGCACCCGCCGCGGGTCTTGCCTAGCGGCACCTGCAGACACCCAAACTTGGGCGCCCCGGGTCTCTCGGGCGCCGGCAGCCCCTTCCGGGGAGTCCCAGCACTAGGCACTTACACGGAGAGCGGGATCTGCTGCTCCGAGCGCACCACATCCCCCAGCGCAGCGTACAAGAGCGCGGCGGCTAGGAGCGCCGAGGCCCCCCGGGACGCGCAGCGCTGCGAGTCCAGCCCGGCCATCCTGGGCTCCTTCCGACACGCCGGCGGCGGCGGCGGCGGCG
>CABHPQ010134661.1:0-25831 GCA_902168405.1 Peromyscus aztecus
CCAGGCGCTGGCATTCACTTACTGTCTTCCCCTTCATACATTGATAGTATAAAGTGATAGATTACTAGCTTAAATAATAGGAAAGAAAACCTAGAATCAGAGCAGTGTAATCACCCAAGGCTAAATAATAAATAGCCCCTGGCCCTCGTACTCAGAACAGCTGTGGGTTCTGGGTTGTATTTCTAGTGATGGGGTGCTGGGGGTTAAGACTTTAGACTTTGGATGCAAATGTGGGTTCTTTGTCCTGCCATTTCCTAGCTGTATTCTGTAGTGAAGTTACCTAATAATTTTCCTGCACTAGCACTTCCTCATCAGTAAATGAGAATAATAATGGTACTTGTCTGGTGGGATCATGATAAAAGCACGGGGTTTGAAGTAATTCATTTGAAGCATTTAGCACACAGTGGCAGGCACACCAAAGTTTGAGGTGATAGGTAATTACTTTAAAAAGGTAATGCCAAGAGTGACCGTGGCACATTGAGGGCAGATGTATGGGTGCACCTGAGCAGTGGGCTTCAGCTCAGGATCCCCTTGAATACGGGCGGTCACCAAAAAGATGAAGCACGTCTGTGAGTGGAGCCAGAATCTCTTCCGTACACATCACTTCGGTAGGAATAGCGGGCGGTGCCTGGTAAACAGCAGCCCGGAAGCTGAAGGAGCAGAGACGCTGGTGGAGGTGCACAGTAGATGGCGTGACCTGCAGAACTGCAGATGGGCTCTCGGTTCATATCTCTAACCCGGGAATGGTAACGTGTTCTTCTGTTGCTAACGCCATTTAGGTCGAGAGGAGAACAAAGTAAAGCACATTAAAGAGTATCTTCAGGCTGTAGGCATGTTCCGAGATTTCAATGACCCCTCTCAAGACCCAGACTTCACTCAGGTATGAGAGCGCCCTCCAAACAACATGTTTCTGCTTTCTGAGGCAGCAGTTGCGGGTGTCTGTTTTCCCGCAGGTGACAAAATTGTGGGAAGTTAGTCCCTGTGTTGTCGTGATAAGGGAATGGGGTGGTCAACAGTGGAGCGTGAAAAGGTGAAGGACATAACATATCAAAGTAACTTCTTAATGTGACTGCTGACCTAACCTTCGGGAGTTGAGTGTTCCCTCCCCCAACTCCTGATTGACACTTAGGCATGGCAGACTTTATTAGGTATCATTATTACAGTCCTGGAGAGAAATGGAGGTGTGAGCATGTCCGTGGGTCTGTTTATCCAGTGATTTGCTTTATTTCTTAGGGGTACAAACTGAATCCATGTTTCCGTAAGCAGCCAAAGTTTAGAGAGTAAACTAGACCCATCTGGGGTCCCAGTTCTCCTGCATCATCCAGGAAGGAAGTACTTGTTGAGTTGACAGCCTGTCTTCTGCAACGATGGCTTGTGGCTCCACCCCTCAGTAGAAAGCCGTCTCCTCCCAAAAGCCATGTGTTAGCTACTCTATGGAGCAGCAAGTGGAAGATCAGGCAGCCGGTGTCTACCACGTCTCTCTAAGGCAGCAAAGAGCCCTGCCGGTCCCATGCTACTCCCATGCTCATCTTAATATTAGGAAATTATTTTTTTTTTTGTTTTTTTGTTTTTGTTTTTCAAGACAGGGTTTCTCTGTGTAGCTTTGAGCCTTTCCTGGAACTCACTTGGTAGCCCAGGCTGGCCTCGAACTCACAGAGATCCACCTGGCTCTGCCTCCCGAGTGCTGAGATTAAAGGTGTGCGCCACCACCGCCCGGCGGGAAATTAATTTTTGACCTGATAAAAGGATCGCTGGCGCCCCTGACTTAGAACGTGGCAGATTGTTTATTTGACTGTTGATTGTTAGGATGTTCTAAGGTCTCTGGTGTGATTGTGCTATTTCTTTATGAATTCTATAATTGCTTTTGGTTTGGGTGAACAGGTTGTGGAGTTAGATTTGAAAACAGTTGTGCCTTGCTGCAGTGGACCAAAAAGACCCCAAGACAAAGTTGCTGTGTCTGACATGAAAAAGGACTTTGAAAGCTGCCTTGGAGCCAAGGTAGGGCCTCTGGACTCTACCCTGTATCTTGCTTCTTTGTGCCCAGGCTTCCACCCCACCTTGTTATGAATCTTCCTGAAGCCTGATGCCAAGGACATTTCTTCTCCTTCCTAAACTCCTTCATGATTCCCCCATTGGCTATGGGCCTAGCGGCTTCTCCACAGCACATGCCTGCCTACTAATCACAACCCCTGTTTAAGCCCTTTTCATGTGAAAGTCCCCCTCCTGCAGTGTTGTTCGCCCTATTCACACAGGCCCTAAGTCCCTGGACTTTTGTTCATGCCTCTCTGTGTGTACATGCCTCTGCTTCATCCCCTGACATCCTATTCTGTCCAATCCTTAAAGTTCTGTTCAGATACTCTTCTCTGTAACATGGCCCCGAGCATCTCCTAGCAGGAATTCATCTTTCCCTCACTTGAAACTCCATGGCACTCTTTGAGAATGTGTGATTTCCCTTACTGATCTGTACCTTTGAACATAAGATTTGCATCATAATCAACTGTTACCCTACACAGCTCCCAGCGAGATGGCTGATGTTCAGATTTTCAGTGAGTGTCTCCCAAATGGGAGGTTGAGATGGAGTTTATCCATGAGGCATCAGTGTGATACCAGATGTTCGACTGTATCTTACATTACTAATCAGATTAGTTGAAAGCAATATTAATACAAGTCACCTTTCTCCAGATTTCCATGAGATCAGAATCTCAGAGATCAGGCCACGACCACTAAACTATATACTTGCAGGCTAACTTTGAACTGTTAATAGATTTAGTCTCCTATTCTTGGGGAGGGAGGAAAGTGGTTGTTACTCACTTCATTGCTGAGCAAGATTCAGGACTCACGGCTGCCTTTGTGAATATCTAAAAAGCATAAAGAGAAGTTTAAATTTTCTGAATCATTTCAAAGTTTACTCAGAGAAGTATTTGTTTTGTTAATAATTGGCACTTTTTCTTATTATAGCAGATTGTGTGTGCCCTGTTTTCTTTCTTCTAGCATTTAATATTTTCAACCTTCCCTTCCCACAGCAAGGATTTAAGGGTTTTCAAGTTGCTCCAGATCATCACAATGACCATAAGACATTTATCTACAACAACAGCGAATTCACTCTTGCTCATGGCTCTGTGGTCATTGCTGCCATCACCAGCTGCACCAACACCAGCAATCCATCCGTGATGTTGGGAGCAGGTGAGTACATCCGCTTCATTTCTCTGGGTCTCCTGGATGTGGGAGTAGAATTTTACATTTTACAGATGTACAGACAGATTGGCCCAGAAAATTCCTACGCAGCAAAAAGCATCCAAAGCAAAATATTTGCAGTGGAATTCATAGTGTTTGACAGCCTTTCCTTTTGTGACTAGCACAGAAAACAAGTAGAAGGAAGCAGAGGAAGCTGGATTTCTGCCAGCACCTAGCCTCTGAGTCCTCCCTGAGAGAGAACAGAAAAAGAAGCTCTTGTCATGGACTCTGTCCCTGTAAGCCCTGCAGGGAGACTTTGCACTGTCTTGATGCATTGGCAGTTGCAGCTGGACCAGGGCACAGACCCCTGGCTGATGAAGCTCGGTGTACAAGCCTGTTGTGCAATGCTGTGAGGTAGTTAATAGTTAAATGTAGAGTTCAGTGTTATAATATCTCCTTAGTTCTGATGTTTAATCACCTTGAGAGCTTCCCTCGGGTCCAGAGACCAGGGTCGACAGTTCCTTCTTAAAGGGCCTATAAGGAAAACCTTTTTAGAGTTCATCTTTGCCACCTAAACTTTCCATACTTATCTGGAACAAGCCAGTTTTCTCGGGGAACACCAGCAGCTGCCCACGGCCTGTGTATCCTCATGCCCTCCCCTCTTCTCTCTGCCTCATTTCTTCCTCTCAGCTGTTACACGTCCTGAGTCAGAGCATGCACCATGCACCACTCTATTACGGTCCTGATGGGGCCCAGGGCCTCTGATCCTCTGCTTTAGGAATATCTGTGGTCTAGATGTGCCATAGGCTGCCAGTGTTCCCTTCCAATCAGTACACAATTTGTGTATCTCAGAAAAGGCCTTTCCTGATAGAATTTTCATCTGAATCCAAACACATAATTTTAGATCATTTTTCTTCCAAAAATTAAAAACTCGTAAGATATCCCTAAGTGGTTTGGGATTTATTTCTCTTGTTTGTTTGGTTGGTTGGTTTTGTTTTGGGGAACTTGTTTGTATAAGCCCAGGCTGGTCTAACTCACAGAGGTTTTGCCTCCCAGTTGCTGGAATTAAAGATGTAAGTCACCACGCCAGGCTTGGGTTTATTAAGAGGAACAAAAGTCCACCTGCCTCTTGTTTCATCTCCATGACTCACTTGGGCTTGCTGCATGCATGAACTGTCTCTAGGTAGTGAGCTTTTGATCTGTCGGTCAAGAAATGTAACTGGAAAAAGCAGGCCTTTTCCTAACGTGTTCTTAACATCTGAGTAGCTAGCCACCCATGCTGTGTCTCTGTTCACCATCCTGCAGGATTGTTAGCAAAGAAAGCTGTGGAAGCTGGACTGAGTGTGAAGCCTTACGTCAAAACCAGCCTGTCTCCTGGAAGTGGTGTGGTCACCTACTACCTTCGAGAGAGTGGAGTCATGCCTTATCTGTCCCAGCTAGGGTGAGGAAGAGGGTGTTTGCTTGTTTGTTTGTGCCGTAGCCATTGTCCCAGTCCTGTGTCCTTGTGTCCTGGTTATCACCTTACCGGATCCTGTGAACTTTCACAGCCTTTTATCACCGAGTAGATAGACTTAAACCCCAGCTTGCCAAGTGCATGGGGCGCCTGGGGTGGTTGAACTAGTTGTTCATCATACATGAGTGAACCCTGTGCTTCCGTGTGGCAGTCCCTTCTTTTCCCAGAAGAGGGCACCGGTCCTCACTTGCACTGAGAAGAACCGTGGGCTGGGCATGGCTGTGCAATTGAGTCTGCCTTTTGGCACGAAAATAATTACTTACGTGGCTGCAGACATTCTAGTCATTGAGGCGAATAAGTGATTGGTCACCATAACAGTTTCTCCAACTCCCGTGTTATTTACTAGTTTGTATAACATCTGTTTTCTCCATGTGTTTCATGAAATCCAAAAGCCTTTGGGAATGCGCAATAATAGGAGATGGAGATATTAAATGACACATCTAGTTCCGGCTTTTAAATAGTCTAGATCATTCAGCTCCTTGTGTTACAAGTTTAAAAATGTGAGTGGCATCCTTCTTAGGAAGGAAAACTCTTTGGAATGGCCCTGTCCTAATCTCACTCCGCTGCCATTGTTTCTGACCTGTGGCCCCTGGGATGTGTTCCTGCAGAAGAGCTCACTGAGAGTAGCCATTTCCTGTGCCTTGTTTGATACCTAGGTTTGACGTGGTGGGCTATGGCTGCATGACCTGCATTGGCAACAGTGGACCCCTTCCTGAACCTGTGGTAGAGGCGATCACTCAGGTAACGACAGAGGAGCCTATGTTCTGCAGACCTCTTGTTTGAGTTTATAAGGCATATTCTGGAAGCTGTAAGACAGTACTTGGATTCGGGATATGGTAACAGGGGTATGCGCTTTAGAACTAAAATTCACCAGGAGAAATTGCTAGTTGTGTAACACTGGACAAGTAGATTAGCTGGTTTGTGCCTTGGTTTCCACAACCGTAAATTGGAGGTGATAGAACCTGTTTTTGAGAATTACGATGGTAAAAAAAGTGCTTTGAGCAGTGTCTGGCACCCAGGCAAAAGGTCAGTGCATGCTGCTTTTGACTACAAAGGACTCTAAAATTGTGTATTGTTGGTCATTTGAAACTTGGTTCAAACTCAGACCTATCTCCTTAGAAATGAACGTAAACTACATGGTGTTGGCATGGTTTCTGTTGCCATAGATTTATAACCCTGGAAAGTCCTGCTGGATCTGTCACTATGACTTCCTTCACATGTCAGCCTCTGCTCTTTCTGGGTAGTCTCACCTGGTCTTAGACTCCAGCAGCAAAAACTGTGATGTTATATGCTGACCTATGGAGCATCTCCCCTGGGAGACCCCTCCCTTCCCTCCTCCCTGTAGCAGGAGACGTAAGGGAAGGGTGTCTGAAGGCTTTGTCTGTATGATGTGGAAACTGGTCTGACATGAGAAGTCTAGGCAGTGCCTTCTTTGTGAACTGATAACTGTTGATAACTGTGAACTCTTGCCTCACACAGGGAGACCTCGTAGCTGTTGGAGTGCTGTCTGGGAACAGGAATTTCGAAGGTCGAGTCCATCCTAACACCCGGGCCAACTACTTAGCATCTCCCCCATTAGTAATAGCGTACGCAATCGCGGGGACCATCAGGATTGACTTTGAGAAAGAGCCTTTGGGTAAGATTTTGGTTTCGTAACTATCTTTTTCCAATGAATTGAAAAATAGGACTAGAAATAAATTGCTGCCTTTGTTAATACAAAATGAAGTGCAGAATCTTGAGAGTTGGGCATGGTGGTGGCACATGTCTTGAATCCCAAGACTCAGAAGGCAGAGACAGGAGGATCTCTAGAGGTGAATGCCAGGTTAGCCAGAGCTACACAGTGAGACCCTGTCTCTAAACACAAGGCTCTAGAGAGTGTTAATCCCACTGGTCGAGAATAAGACCACTACCACAATTTAGAGCCAAATTTGAAGCAACCTTTAATTAAATACAGGTGGATGGGCTCTGGCCAGACCCATCTCTGGTTTCCCAGAAAAAAATGGCCCCTAAGCAGTGGTGGCGCACACCTTTAATCTCAGCACTTGGGAGACAAAGGCAGGCAGATCTCAGTGAGTTCAAGGCAAGCCTGGTTTACAAAGTGAGTTACAGGACAGCCAGGACTGTTACACAGAGAAACCCTGTCTCATGGGGAGGGGGGGAATTGTCCCTGAGTCATGGTTTACCGTGACTTAAGTATTAGATTCAGTCAGAGGCAAGTATACATCCTGATGTACTTCCAGCCTACATCCAATCAGGGGTAAGCATACATCCTGACGTATTTCCTGCCTGTGAGCCTCCTGGCCACTTGTGATCAAGCACATCCAGTGCAGATGTGTCAAGCAGACTTGTTTACGGGAGTGAAAACATGTGGCTTGTTGTCTCCCATAAACAATAGCCTCCAGCATTTCAGGAACTATCTGCCCTTGAGCAAGGGGCTTGTAGATCAGAGGCATTTTTTCACGGATCTCTAAGGCATAGTAATTAAAACTTAAAATGTAACTTTGACTCTCACAAGAGGAGACAGAGAAGTCTTTTAATTTTTCTTCAGTGTACACCCAAAACACAAAGGAAAGAAGCAAGATTCTTTTGGGGGCAGCAGGTGGCAAAAAGGATGTAAGGTCCAAATGTATTAGCAATTTGCCATTCTGGCGTCTTCAGAGGCCTTTTGCCTCCTTCGGGCCTCCTGGGATGGGCTTCGCTTTACTGTACACCCTGTAGGAACACGCTCCAGTCAGATTCCCTCAGTTCAAAGCTCTGCTCTGTCTACTTTCCCTGGGCTTTTGCCCTCGATGCCTCCTCCAGCCCAAGGAGACTAGATAATGTGGAGGCATCCCTTAGACTTGCTTTTAAGAGATGGAACTCTAGCCATGCCATACCGTTGACCCTCGTTGGTTTTGGATTCTACATTTACAGTTATGCCTACTCCCTAAAACGTGTTTGACTCTCATTCAGTATTCCTTGTGTTGTCATGGCCCTTCGCGGACATGAGCACAGGGTGAAAGCTGAATCACCCTGAATCACACGTTCAGTGTGACGCAGTCAGACAGGAGTCATGCTGCCTTCTTGTTCCGTAAGTCTGTAAGTAAACAAACGCCCTTTTCAGAGTCTAGTTAGTGCCATTTTTCACTTTCTGTTTCTTTTGTGATGATTTTGCTTTTTTAGATGGCCCTGGAGTATAATGCTGAATTAGTATCCACAGTTCTATACACAAGAAGCCTGTGATGTCCCTGGCATTGACACAGGCTTGATTCAGTTGTGAATTAGTGTGCTGTTGGCCTCGAGTCCCCAGTTAAGGACAATATTATACAGCCTTCCCCATGTCCATGGAGCATTGGCTTCAGGAACCTCTGAGGGTACTGAAGTCTGTCAGTGACTCAGTGCCTAACAGAAAATGACCGAGTATTTCAGTTATGCGCAGACCATCCCTAAGACACGCTACACCTGTGATGATGTTGGTGCTGCACGCCCGCTGTGAGGGAATGATGAGAGGGAGCGTGTTCAACACGGGCACTTTTCCTGTTTCAGTCTGTAGTCCACTGAATTAACAAATACAAAACCTGTAAGCTGGAGGCCAAACTATCCATAATTGTCTTTAAATAAGAAAGCACGTACTACCGGGTTATGCGTTAATCAGTTGATGAAAATGTGACCTATGAGAAGAGATACAGTCTCTGTTTGCACAACTCCTGGAGGAGCAGACCTGACTGTGTGATAATGAAAATGGTGTTCAAGGAAATGTCTCCTTGGTAACGTGTTTCCCCAGGAGTGAACGCACAGGGCCAGCAAGTATTTCTGAAGGATATCTGGCCAACTCGAGATGAGATCCAGGCAGTGGAACGGCAGTATGTCATCCCTGGGATGTTTAAGGAGGTCTATCAGAAAATAGAGGTGAGAAACATCACTGTGCATACACACACTGCTAAGTGTCTGCTTTGTGCCATCTCTGCAGACCTGAGGCCACTGGAGCATGAAGCAGAGAGAGACATGCATTTCTTCCTCTGACCAGGGCAGGGTTACGGGGTACTCTTCTCCCATGATTCACATTTTTACAAAACCCCCATGCCACAGATCGGGACAGGGATGTGACGCACAGCCTCAGTAGCAGTCTTTAGATCCATCTCTCTGGCAGTTTCACCATGATGGTCACTGGATTTAGTCACTGGAGTGCAGCCAGTTGATTGAATGCACCTCTCAAAGAATCATTTGAATGATAAAAGAAAGTATTACAATCAAGATTGTCAACTTGTTGAAATGAGAACAAAAGTTGTACATTTTAAAATAGGAGAAAAGCCAGGCATGTTGGCGCACGCCTTTAATCCCAGCACAGCACTGGGATACAGAGGCAGGTGGATCTCTGGGAGTTGGAGACTAGCCTGGTCTACATAGTGAGTCCCAGGCCAGCCAGAGTTACATAGTGAGACCCTGCCTCCAAATAAATAAATGGAGAAAATGAGTGGGGTTCAGTTTCCTTTTATGAATGAATGAATGAATGAATGAAGAAAATGAATGGGGTTCAGTCCCCTTTTCCAGGCCTCAGTTACACTCGTCCCTGCTGGCCAACGTCTTCTGGCAGGGTGGCAGTTTGAAATGAGAACAAGACAATATAGGACAGGGGCTGTGGGCATGGAATTCTCTCGTTGCTCCCTTCCACAAGCTACTCACTGGGAAACAGTACCTGGGAGCTTATCGGCCCTCTGATTGAAAATGTTTCTGCAAAGATCAAGTTAAGGGATCTATGAAGAAAATTCAAGCCAACTTAAATACACAGTGGCTGTCATTTTACTCGCTAGTGTCCATGTGACCCGGAAGTCCAAATTTTAAATGTATATATTCATTATCCATTGGTTCCGTCATGAACGGGGGTGGGACTCAGGATGCCTCATCGACTCAATGAATGGTTGCCGGGGGAAGAGGAGTCATTTCCTGCAGTAGTGTAGCCACTGATAGGTATCCAGGCTCCAGTAAACCTCCTGACCCATGTTCATACAAACAATGCTAATTAAACTCAGCACATCAGGAAAAGAAAAGGGCATGAAAATGAAGGGGTGGTAGGTGGGAAGAAGGGAATGTGATTAGAGTTGGAGGGGGACCTGAGAGGATAATGGGGGATATGCCCTGGACATTGTATCCATGTTTATGAAATCATAAAAAAAGAAGATATATACACATATATTGGAAATAAAAGTAACTAAAACTTAGCAATTAAAAACAAAAGCATTTTGTGTTTATGAGTGCAGAGCCAGTAGGGGCCAGTTGTTGGTTGTTTTTACTCTTTTGAGGGACCCGCCATCCAGCTCCCAAATACATCACATGGAGACTTATACTTACTTATAAACGCCCGGCCTTAGCTTGACTTGTTGCTAACCAGCTTTACTTAACGTAAATTTATCCTGTCTATCTTTGGCCTTGGGGCTTTTGTCCTTCTCTATTCTTGTATACCTTTTCTTTCCTTCTTACTCTGTTGCTGGCTGGGTGGCTGGGTGGCTGGCCCCTGAAGTCCTCCTCCTTCCTCTCTTGGTCCTTCTTCTCTCCTCTCAGATTCTCAGTCTGTTCATCCTCTCTGCCTGCCAGCGCCACCTGTTTCTCTCTCCTATCTCCCTGTTGGTCATTCAGCTCTTTATTAAGCCATCAGGTGTTTTAGACAGGCACAGTAACACAGCTTCATAGAGTTAAACAAATGCAACATAAACAAAAGTAACACACTTTAAAATAATATTCCCCAACAGGGGCCTCGGCCTGCACAAGCAAAACTCATCCCACCTGGGCTGACGTCGTCTACTGAGGGCCACCCTGGGGGGTGGACTGAGTTCCCCAGACCCCCACTGGCTCTTGGCTGGAGGCTTCCCTCAGCACTGCCTCCATGGCGTCTTCACAGTTCATCCTGGTAGACAGTTACCATCAGAGCAATGGTGGGAAGGCCGTGTCTTCATGGGAGCCGTCATCTGAGAAAGAGTCCTGGGGATGGAGCAAATAGAAAGTTCCTACCTTTCTACCAGGGCTCGTTTAAGACTCCTGTCACTCACAGTGGCTTTTGGTAGACCTCCTTTGAATGTTTTGTATTTATAGATCAAGTTTTTCCCAGCCTGGAATGTGATTAATTCTTTCCCCCCTTTTTTTAATTTAAGACTGTAAACAAAAGCTGGAATGCCTTAGCAGCCCCGTCAGAAAAGCTGTATACGTGGAATCCCAAATCTACATACATTAAGTCACCGCCCTTCTTCCAAAACTTGGTATGATTTTTATTATATTTTTAGACAGTATATTTTTAGATTTTATTTATTATTCTGTGTATATGATGTTAGTATGTGAGCATGGCAAAGGTGTACCATGACACAGTGTAGAGGTCAGAAGACAGCTTGTTGAATCAGTTCTCTCCTTCCACAGTGGGTCTCAGGGTCAGACTCAGGTCACCGGGCTTGGGGTTGGTGGCAAGAACATTTACCTGGAGCCATCTCACTGGCCTCACATTTGTGTGTGTGCACGAGGAGTTTGCCTGCACGCATGTCTGTGCACATGTGTACAGTGGGGAGGGGGTCAGAAGAAGGCATTGGATCCCCTAGACCTAGAATTACACAATTATGAGCAACCATTTGGTGCTGGAAATTGAAGAGCAGTTGGTGCTCCTGACCTCTGAGCCATCGCTCTGGCCCCTGGCTTTTTATTTTTTAACGTAAGTTCTTTAAAAGATGTTTTTCCTTGTATAGTCTTACCCCACAGCCTTGTGCTGGCTGCCCATTACAATCAAACCTTTGCATTCTCCAGCAGATAATGCTGGGAGTGCTGTAGGAGGCTGGGAGGTTTGGCTGCAGGCACCGTTTCTGTGCAAGGACATCCTAGTGAGTAGACACCACCTAGATGAGGACCAGCTGAGGTCTGCAGGACTGGTCCAGGAGAATATCCTCAAGGCTTGCCATATTTGTTTAAATCTTACACTCCATGATGGATTGCTATGGAGATGGTTGGGAGGTGAAGTCAGCGTCCCAACTGTCCTTGGCATCTGAAGAATTATATGGAGGTGCAGAAAGAATGTCCTTACAGCTGCATTCCCATTGCCTTTGAGGGTCAATGCCAATACTTCACCTTCTATCCAAGGTTCAGATGTGAATGTTTTCAGTTTACCTTACGTCTACTTGTGAACATCGTTGCTGTGAGCCAGTAAGGTGGAATTTTCCATGCACTGATGTAGCGCTCTCTGTCCGGTTCACCTGGTTGAGCTCACCTGGTGACCTGTCTGGGAAACCTGGGCAAATGCTGGCTTGTGCATTCTTCCGTAGACCTTAGATCTCCAGCCACCCAAGTCTATAGTGGATGCCTATGTGCTACTAAATTTAGGAGATTCAGTAACAACGGACCATATCTCTCCGGCGGGGAATATTGCAAGGAACAGTCCTGCTGCTCGCTACCTGACCAACCGAGGGTGAGTGTGGGTGAGGCGGGGAGGCCGAAGGCAAGGGAGGAAACCCCATGCAGCTGGCGTTTCTCTCTCACGTGGTCCTGTGGGATCACACTGTGTCCTTTCCTTACTGAGGTTATTTTCCAGATTATTTTCCTGCTTTTGTTGCCTAGTTAGCACCATAGGAGAGCTCGTGAATCACAAGTGACCGGGAGCGACAGCTTCCTAAGCCAGTGTATGCCTTAGTCTCGGCGTCAGCCCTCTCCCAAGCCACGGCAGAGCCTGCTGGAGACCCAGCAGTGATATATCCCGACATTCATTGTCATGTCCTGTTGAGACAGAGTGGACAGAACTGCCTCAAGAGTGTGCAGCTCACCCCCCCACCCCCACCCCCCATCCCCCCCCACCCACCCCGCTCACCTCCTCAGACACGCCAATATCTATAGGAACCTCTGCGTCATCTGCTGCCAGCTAAATACGGGTAATGAGTTTGGAGGTTCCCAGGTCTGATTCCCGTGAGACTCATGTGAGGAGGAAAAAGTTCCTGATTTCTGTCCTCCCTTCCGAATCAGTTCTCTTGGAGAGGGGGCTCAGAGCAAATCTGAGAAGCAGAACACTTTTTTCTGGGGTGATTGTCTTGACATAGGAGCTCTTTAGGGAAATGAATGTAAGCAATTATAATGCCCCTCTCCCCCAATGCACAAACCCGAAACATTTTGGCTAGGATTTTAGAGGTTCTGAGGCATGTTTGCCTGCTCCTGAAACCCAACCAGAAGCTCTCTTAACCACCAAATACAGGTCTTAGAATTCAGTCGTGTTAACACTCACCCCAGTATTGTAAGAAGCAGACCAGTGACCTGGCTGCTATGACTGCTGAACCATGCTGTTCTTGACATACAGAGTTCCTTTCATTGGCTCTCACGCATAAGATACAGGAGCAGACGTCACTCAGGCCTTTGGCCTGCGGTGACTCTTTTCCTCTGGAAAGTTGTGTGTTGTATTGCCACTGTGTTGCTTCCCTTTGCCTTGGGGCCCTGATTATTCAGGGACAAATTCAGGCCTACTTCTGCTTAGTTTATGGAGCATATCTAGTCGTCCCCCATTCTCCCATCCTTCTGACTGGCCTCCCTATTATTTTTAAGTCAGTTTTCACCCTATATGTTGCTGTGTGAACTTCCTGCTGAGTTAAGAGGATGAACACTCCTTGTAGAACTCCTTCTAATTTTCTATCCAGGTTTGAAAGACTCTTGAGTTGACCCTGGAGAGTACTGATTCCTGCCCTTCTCTGCCCCTGGTTCACTCTCCCAGTTGAGGCTTTGAGAACAGCCTGCAGAGCAGTCCCTGGCAGATCCAGTAACATGCTAGCTTTATGGCATTCTCTCGTCTTTGTGTAAGCCGTTTCCTCTTTACTCACGTCACTAAAGAGCTCTTCCTGCTTCTGTCATTAGCCTGACGCCACGAGAGTTCAACTCCTATGGCTCCCGTCGGGGAAATGACGCCATCATGGCCCGGGGGACGTTTGCCAACATTCGCTTGCTGAACAAGTTTCTGAACAAGCAGGCACCTCAGACTGTGCATCTTCCTTCAGGAGAAACAGTGAGTAGTCTCTCTTCCTTCAGAAACCGGTGTCTGTCGGGCTTCGGAGCCTGACTCTTCACAGTGCCTTTTCTTGTCTTCACCGCGGCAGCCTGCCTGACTTCCTAGTTCTTGCCGTGTGGCCATATCTGTGCCATTTAGCCCGGTAGAGATTACAGTTTCTTGCTGCTTAGCAGTTGGGTACCATAGTTCAACTAAGTCTCATTTTGTGGAAGTTGAGCTCAAAAAAAGTCTCTGGTGAAATTCCATATGTATTTAAAGTACTTAAAGACTAAGTTCCAGATTATTCAGGGTATTTGTCGAGAAGAGCTATGGTGTGTCCCACTGGTATTTGTCTTAATCTACTGCACCCACAGCAAAAGGAAGGGCCACGGAGGCCCTCTGAGGTCTGCCCAGTCCTGAAGGAGGTGCTTGAGGCTGGAGCACATGCTGGAGTTGTTTGTCTGTAAATGTGGGTGTGTGGGGTGAGCCCTGTAGCCAGAGCCACCTGAGGTGAGGCCCTAGCTCCAGTTATTTACCTCTCTGGGGCTTGCTATAAATTTATGGCCTAGAAATAGCACCAGCCTTACATGGCTCTGGAGGCTACAAGATGAGATAGCCTATAAGATCTAGGATGGTAGCACATCTGCAGGTCCCCAAGGAGTGTAGCCTGCCAGCTTCCCTTTTTTTTTTTTCTTCTATTTTTCTTTTATTAAAAATAGATTTTTTATACAATATATTCTGATTACAATTCCCCAAAAACAACAGCTTCTCTGCGTTCCTCTCCACTTCCCCGCCCATCCAGATCCACAAAACAGACAAATTAGAATAGAACAAAACAAACAGGCCGGGTATTGTTGGCACACGCCTTTGATCCCAGCACTCAGGAGGCAGAGGCAGGCAGATCTCTGAGTTTGAGGCCAGCCTGATCTACAGAGTGAGATCCAGGACATCCAAGACTTCACAGAGAAACCCTGTCTCAAAGCAACCAAAAAGGGAAACAAAACCAACAAGCAAACAGAATAAAAATAGCACAAGAAACACATATAGATGCAGAGACAAAAGTGTTCGCACACCCATGAGCCCTATAAAACCCAAAACCGGAAGCTGTAATATATACACAAAGGACCCTGTAAGTTTTTTTTAAAATGCCCTGACAAAATATTATAAGACGAAAAACAGCCTCCAAAGATGCCATTGAGTTACTTTGGTGTTGGCCATCTACTGTTAGACATGGGGCCTGCCCTTAAAATTGGTTTGTATCCCCAGTGAGACTCCATTGGAGAAAACGAGTCCTTCATTCGCAAGTGGTCATCAGTTGTGATAGATCCTGGGTTAGGGATATACATGTCTCCTCACAGCACCGGGACTCTACCTGCTGCACACCTGTGCAGACCTGTGTGTGCTTTCCTGGTCTCTCTGAGTTCATATGTGCCTCCTTCCTGCTGTGTTTCCAAAGCCTTGATTCCTCGGTGGCCTCCAGCCCCTCTGGCTCTTACACTCTTTCGATCCTCTTTTGCACAGTTCCCTGAGCCCTGAGGGAGGGATTTGATGGACACATCCCATTTAGGACTGAGTGTTCCAAGGTCTCTCACTCTGCACACTGTCCAACTGTGGGCCTCTGTATTTCTTCCCATCTGCTGCAGAAGGAAGCTTCTCCGATGATGGCTGAGCCAGGCACTGATCTATTAGGACAGCAGAATGTCATCACGAGTCATTTTATTGTTACATTTGGTTTTCCCCCAGGTTCTTAAACTATCTAGTCTCAGGTTCTTGGTCACCCAGCCAGTCAGTGTCAAGGATGAGTTCCATCTCATGGAATGGGCCTTAAATCAAATCAGATATTGATTGCTGTAATTGTCAGGGTTCCCTAGAGGAACAGAACTTATAGAATGTGTATATATGGGATTTATTAGAATGACTTACAGGCTGTGGTCCAGCTAGTCCAACAATTGCAGTCTATGGAAGGTCCAAGAATCCAGCAGTTACTCGGTCCACAAGGCTGAATGTGTCAGCTGGTCTTCAGTAGACACCAGAATCCCAAAGAAGTAGTCGCTAATGCCGGTGAAGGAATGGACTTGCCAATAAGAGCAAGAGTAAGCAGGCCAAGAAGGAACAAGCTTCCTTTTTCTATGCCCTTTATATAGGCTGCCAGCAGAAGGTGTGGTCCGGATTAAAGGTGGATCTTCCCACCTCACAGATCCAGATTAGAAGAGGATCTTCCCACTTCAAATTATTTAATTAAGAAAAAATCCCTCACAGGTTCACCCAGCCATTTAGGTTTTAGTTGATTCTAGATGTAGTCAAGTTGACAACCAAGAACACCCATCACAAAGTCCAGCCCAGGTCAACTTGACACACAGTAATATCACCTTATGCCATGCTTAAATTCCAAATGAAAGCAATAACCAGTCATGATTACACCTAATATTATATAACTATCCCACCCAAAATTGCAAACACATATTTAGAATAGGTAGCATTTCCCTTGAGGGGCATTCTTTTAGTATCTCAAACTTAAACATGACAACCACTGATATTCTCTTAATTGATTTTACATTACATCATATTAAAAAAGTCAAGGGAAGAAAACACAAATATCTGTACAAACACATTCTTAACAAAATATAACAGAAACACTAATGTCATTTATAATACTCACTTCTGCAGCTGGCCACCTAACCTTAGCCTGTATTTATAACTACCTTTCTCTATTACCCAGTCTATATTTGCACCACCCTCAGCAAGTACCTCAACAGGTCTTGGTTCTTTTCCTGGAGGAATGACCCATACCTTCATTCCTGAAGGGTCTTTGTCATCCTGCCTGGATTGGGTTGTTATAGTTTCCCATTGACTTTAATCACAGGACATGGTAGTACCAAGAGATACCCTGAAGGATCTCCTAGATTACAGACATAACCCTTCTTACCTCCATGTGGAGAGGCAATCCAGTTTCCCCGTGGTAATCTGGATCAATCATCCCTCCTAACACTGTTATTTCTTTCTTAGCCTGATGGCTTAAAGGCATCAGAAGCCCAAAGTGACCAGGCGGAAGTCTGAGCTTCCAGTTCAATGAAATATTTGTGGCTCCTGCAGGAACACTCCCCTCTCTGGAGCCAAAACTTCTAGGTCAGCAGTACTTGAGTTCGAGGGAACAGGAAGCAAAATTTTTCCTAGTGTTCACTAGGGTGATAATGAGTGGAACTATTCTTTTCTCCACTCCTGATTCCTTGGATCCTGGCTATCAGAGAAATTGTACCATATATTGGACACTGATTCAAAGTATATGCCACCTGCTGGGGAACCCAGCTCTCCAGGCTGCTGCCAGCTGATCGACACTGTAACTGTGTCTTCAAAGGCCATCCACCTTTCTATCAGGCCATCTGCTTCAGGACAGTGAGAAACATGGTAAAACCACTGGATTCTATGATCATGGATCCCCTGTCATGCTTCTCTAGCTGTTAAGTGAATTCCTTGGTCAGCAGCAATGCTGTGTGGAATACCATGGCAGTGGATAAGACATTCTGTAAATCCAAGGATGGTGGTTTTGGCAGAAACATTACATGCAGCAAAGGCAAATCCCTAACCAGAATAAACATCTACTCCTGTCCTTTCTACAAACAGAGTGGTCCAGTGTAGTCAATCTGCCACCAGGCATCTGGCTGGTCACCCCAGGGATCAGTGCCATATGTGAGGCTCAATGTTGGTCTCTGCTGTAGGCAGATCTGGCACTCAGCAGCAGTTGTAGCGAGGTCAGCCTTGGTGAGTACAATCCAAGCTGTTGAGCCCATGCCTAACCCCCATCTCTGCCACCATGGCCATGCTGTTCATGGGCCCACTGGGCAATGACAGGGATGGCTGAGGAAAGAGGCTGACTGTCCACAGAACAGGTCATGCGCTCTACTTTATTATTGAACTCTTTCTCAGCTGAAGTCACCTTTTGATGAACATTTTTATATGAGACACGAGTATCTTCACATACTTTGTCCATTTTGGAGAGATCTATTCACATACTTATTCCCCCAGATGTCTTTCTCACCAATTTTTATCATGTTCTTTCCAAGTCTCTGACCATCCAGCCACTCCATTGGCTACTGCTCATGAATCAGTGAACAATCACACATATAGCCATTTCTCCTACCAGACAAAATTTATGACCATGTGTACTGCCCAAGGATCTGCCCACTGTGAAGATTTCCCTTCACTGGTGTCTTTCATGGTTGTTCCAGAAAGGGGTTATAATGCTGCAGCTGTCCACTTCTGGGTGGTGTCTAACATGCAGAACCATCAGTAAACCAGGCCCTAGTCTTCTCTAGGGCTATAGGTCAACCAATTATAGGACCATAGGTGCATGCTTGGCAGCAAATGGCATTGTAAGGGGAGTAGAAACCAAAGGCATTTGTGCAACTTCTTCATGTAACTTGCCTGTGCCTTTAAGACCTACTCAGGCCCAATCATGTATACACAACTTTCATTTAATAATGGATTGCTGCTGTGCATGTCCTACTTTATGACTTGGTGAGTCAGATAACACCCAGCTCATGATGGACAGCTCAGGTCACATGGTAACTTGGTGGCCCATTGTCAAACATTCAGTTTCTACTAAGGCCCAATAGCAGGCCAAGAGCTGTCTTTCAAAGAGAGAATGGTTGTCTACAGATGATGATAGAGCCTTGCTCCAAAATCCCAAAAGTCTTTTCTGTGATTCACCCACCGGGGCCTGCCAAAGACTCCAAGCAGCATCCCTATTTGCCACTGACACCTCAAGTACCACTAGGGCTGCTGGATCATATGGTCCAAGTGGTAGAGCAGCCCGCACAGCAGCCGGGACCTGCTGAAGAGCCTCCTCCTCTTCCAGCCCCACACAAACTAGCAGCTTTCCGAGTCACTTGGTATATGGGCCGGAGTGACACACCCAAGTGAGGGGTGTGCTGTCTCCGGAATCCAAACAGGCCCACTAGACGCTGGGCTGCTTTCTTGGTGGTGGGAGGGGCAGGTGCAATAACTTTCCTTCACCTTAGAAGGAATCCCTGCATGCCCCACACCAGGACTCCTAAGAATTTCCCCGAGGTAGAAGGCCCTCGTATTTTGGTTGAATTCATTTCCCATCCTCTGATGTGCATATGTACTGCTAGCTTTGTGTGGGGCCTAGAATAATAGAAGAAGGCTCTTCAACAAGTCCAGGATGCTGTGCAGGCTGCACAAGTCAAAAGTGGTTGCTGCCTTCTGCTCCCTTGGTCCAATCAGCAAAGTATTGTCTTTTTTTTTTTTTTTTTTTTTTTGGTCTTTTTTTTTCCAGAGCTGAGGACTGAACCCAGGGCCTTGCGCTTCCTAGGCAAGCGCTCTACCACTGAGCTAAATCCCCAACCCCAAGTATTGTCAATATAGTGAACCAATGTCATAGTTCATTGAAGACACAGACATTCAAGATCCCTCTAAGTTATGACACAGAGCTGGAGAGTTAATATATCCTTGAGGTAAAATGCTGAAGGTATACTGCTGGCCTTGCCATCTGAAAGCAAATGGCTTCCTGTGGACTCTATGGACTGGTACCAAGAAAAAGGCTTTTGCTAGATCAATAGCTGCATACCATGTACCAGGAGATGTGTTCATCTGCTCAAGTAAGGACACCACATCTGGTACAGCAACTACAACTAGAGTCACTACTTGATTGAGTTTTGATAGTCAACTATCATTCTCCATGATCCATCTGTCTTCTGCACTGGCCAGATAGGAGCACTGTGGTAGGAACCACCATCCCTGCGTCTTTCAAGTCCTTGATGGTGGCACTAATTTATTTTCTTTTTCTAGAGATATGGTATTGTTTTTGAGTCAGTATTTTCCCTGACAGAGGCAACTCTAAAGGCTTCCATTTAGCATTCCCAGCCATAACAGCCCTCACTCCACAGGTCAGGGAACCAATGTGGGAATTCTGCCAACTTCTAAATATCTATTATAAGTAGCTATTAATCTATCCCAATTATGCATTCTATCTACACTTTCTATCTACATTCTGTTCTACACTTTCTATCTCCTCTCTAGGGGCCTGCTTAGCTTTTAGTCTGGTTACAGGTCTAGAGGCAACTATTGTTGGGCCCTGAGGGACATCAGTATTGTCTTACCTGGCATCTTCGGAGAAAGTCACACTGCTCGTTTATGTGATAATGAAAGATTAATTTCCTAAGTTAAAGGCAGAAAAGGCACTATTTCAGGGGTAGGAGTGGACATCCATCTTCTGCTGAGAGTGGCGAGACCTTGACGGCAGATGAACAATAAATGGGGACAATAAGCTGTTACATGAGAAAGATAACACATTGAAGACCAGGGGAAGGCATTACATGAAAGGGAGGCAGGCCCATTCAATAACTGTCTTACTTTGCTCCCTATGATTGTGATAAATCATCATGGCCAAAAACAACTTGGGGAGGAAAGAGTTTTTTTGACTTACTGGTTATAAATCATCATCAGAGAAGCCAAGGCAGGAACCTGGAGGCAGGAGCTGATGCAGAGACATGGTGGAATGTTGCTTACTGGCTTGCTCCCCCTGCCTTGCTCAGCCTGCTGTCTTATCTAACCCGGGCCCTCCTGCCCAGGGGTGGCCCCACCCACAGTGAACTTGGCCCTCCCTCATCAATCATGAATCAAGAAAATCACCACAAGCTTGCCCACAGGCCAGTCTGGTGGGGGCATTTTCTTCACTGAGGTTCCCTCTTCTAACAGAACTCTAGCTTGTATCAAGTTAAGACACAGACTCCCACAGTTAGGTCACACAGCTGACTGTCTCTCTGTAGTGGCAGGTAGGTTGTTTCCTTCGGATCCCGCCAGTTTGCATGGGCTGAGGAAGGCACTTCCTGTTACATAGCAGTTTCCATATTCATGAGTCCTAGCTAATCATGACATACAGAATCTGTCCAGATTTAGGTGGCAACGTGAAATTAACCCCAGTCCCACCCATCACTAGAATATTAACATGTTGAGTTAAACCCTAGTTTAGAGTTTAACTAAAGTCTTATCTTGAGCCCCTTTCAATTGACTCCCTCTTAAGGGGCTTTATTTTCTGATCCACTTAGCTGCAAATAAATAATTGTTCACAGTCACCAGTGATCCCATCAGATGTCTAGGGAATTCTCAACTCGGTAGAATGCTGTGGGAAGCAAATGTGTTTATGGAAGATGTTTTTCATTTATTAAACTAGCTGACCTCTCCTGGCCCATTGCTGCAACCTTACGTGCATGCTTCTGTGCATGCTTCTGTGCATGCTTCTGCTGCCTCTGCCTTGGCCTGCACCTGGAGGGGCAAGAAGACTTTGCATTTGACATCATTTCTAAACATAGCACCTTGCACTTTGCTACCTCCCAGAAATGACCACTGCTGGGCCTCTAGTATTGGGCCCAAATCCAGGCTTCCTGGGGTTTTTGTCTTTTAACTTTCAAATGGTTTAGTCAGTGGAAGAGAAGAAAAAGAAAATTTGATGTACTTCCCCTTTTTCCTCTGACACTCTAGGATTTGAATCTATAAAACTGGACAGCGGTTACGTTCAGTCAGAAGTAAAGTTCAGTTTGGTAGAAATGAGTAGATGAGAGTCAACTGGGGACCAAGAGACCAAGCACATGGCCAGGATTTTAGTTTTTCATTGACTTAGCTGTCTTTCTTCTTTCTCAGCTTGACGTGTTTGATGCTGCGGAGCGGTACCAGCAGGCTGGACTTCCCCTGATTGTTCTGGCTGGCAAAGAATACGGTTCAGGCAGCTCCCGAGACTGGGCAGCCAAAGGCCCTTTCTTGCTGGTACGATGGAGCAGAGGCTTCCTGGTTGGGCCACCTCTCAACTGGGGTGGGAGCAGGGAGGGTGCTTGGGAAGAAATGCCATGACTTTATTTCCAAGACATTATAAAAGAGCAGATTGTGGAAAGCTTGTGATATTCACCCAGCCTGCTTCTCTGTGGATCTAGACTTCTTCCCATCAAAGGGCAAGCCCAAGGAGAACTGGCTCACATATACCAGGTGGGCTTGGGACCGGCAGCCAGCAGCTCCGAGGGTATCTGTAGATAACGTTGGAGGAAAGCCTGTGAGGGCTAACACATTCAGAAAAGTATATGCAGCTATCTTTTTTTTAGTATATAGGAAAAAAAATAGCATGCTGTTCATAATTGTCACCGCTCTAGAGGCAGTGGGACCTGGGAGAATAGAAGCCAATAAGTGAGGTGAAACTAAAGTCTCATGCAGTAGCCAACCTTATTGAGAGCCTCAGACAGTTTATACTGTGAGGGTTAAGAAAGGTCACATGAGTAAAGCTCTCATGAGTCCACGCTGTCTACAATCACAAGGACAAGCTGCACGTGGCAAAAGCATGTTTTTCCACAGAGGTAGACAAAGGATGATTTAAACATTTGATTGAATTGAATAATAAGAACAAGCAATGATGAGTAACCGGAAATAAACTCACTCCTGTCTGATACACCCGGGAAGAGCACGCAAACACAGTCCAAGAGCAGAACTTAAGGTCACGAGACTCTTGTTTCTTGGAGTGTTCTCACAAGCACTCAGAACTCTCCTCACATGACTCCGTTCCTGGACCATGTTCTGACACATAATTTATTAAGATTATTGTCCTCAGTGAATGTAAAGAGTAAACTGCAAACTCTAAGGGAGCAGTGAGGAATTGGGCTTCTTTAGAAGCTCGGTTAAGCTGGGCAGTGGTGGCGCACGCCTTTAATCCCAGCACTTGGAAGGCAGAGCCAGGAGGATCTCTGTGAATTCAAGGCCAGCCTGGTCTACAAAGTGAGTTCCAGGACAGGCTCCAGCGCTACACAGAGAAACCCTGTCGGGGGGGGGGGGGGGGCGGGGGGAGTTGGGTTAAAGTAAGAGTAGGTGCTTTTATTCTAAATTACATGTATCTAGTATGTTCACTCATGTGCACATATAGTGCATACACATGAGTACCCACACAGCCACGGGTCAAAGGAAGGATAGCTTGCAGTTGATTCTAGCCTTGTGGGACCTCAGGCTTGATGGCAAGCACCTTTACCCATTGAACTGTCTCACCACCAGAGGCGCTGCACATTTTATATCAGTAAAACCCATTCTGCCAGTGTTTCTTGACTTTGAAATACGTGCGGGGACATTTTAGGTGTTCTCCTGGGAAAGCCCACTTCACTTAGTAAAGGTCTGGATGTTGGGATTTTAAAAGCCTCCCCTGGTGATTCCAGTATGCAGCAGCATCAATACCTACCGCTTAACAACCAGGTTCTTGAAACTTAGATGAAATCTCTCTCACACACACACACACACACACACACACACACACACACACACTCTCTCTCTCACACCCCTGCAAGGTGTTCTGGTGCAGTAGATCTGAAGTGGTATCCAGGAATTTATAACTAGTAGGAAAGCCTAGTTAATCAGTTCTCTGCTCTATTGGTTACTGCTATATATTGCCAATTACACCCTAACAATAAAAGGTCCATCGTAGGAAGCTTCATAGCAAAGCTGTTCAGTGCAGTTTGGTCCTGGAACAGGAACTGTGAAAGTAACACACACTAATCATTTGCTCGGTATTGCATTCTCTCTTGATTAAACCCTTGGTATCTGCTGATATGTGCCCACAGTAAAAGAAAACCCAAGGAAAAGAAAAATGATTTTTTATATTGCTTTGTGATATACGCTGCAGATGCAAATTAGCTGAGGACTCTTGTATCTCAAAGTGGTTAAATGCATGGTCCGACCATATGGGTTCAAATACTATATCCCACCGTAAAACTCCCTTAGCAAGAGGGGACAGTAACCACATCTGATGGCCTCCAAGTTGGTGGAGGGCAGGAGAGAATTCAAATAAGTGCTTATAGAGTGCTGGTATATTGTAGGCAATCAGGTAAGACTCGCTACTAAGTTATTGATAACTAGAAGATAGCGTTTTAGATGAACAGCTAGCAGGTACTGAGAGTCTAGCTGTGAGTATTTCTGAAGAATTTGTAAAGTTTCTGTGTATCTCTTAAAGAAAATGTTGGAGCTGTGTCCAAACTTCTCTCTTGGCTCATCAGGGAATCAAAGCTGTCCTGGCAGAGAGCTATGAGCGCATTCACCGCAGTAACCTGGTCGGGATGGGGGTGATCCCCCTTGAGTATCTCCCCGGTGAAACTGCAGACTCCCTGGGCCTCACGGGTCGGGAACGGTATACTATCGACATTCCTGAAAACCTTAAGCCGCGCATGAAGGTTCAGATAAAGGTAAGCAGAGCTTCTGCAGGCAGGCCCTGAAGCAAGGGCCTGTTGTTCGTAATCCCTCGATAGGAAGAAATCAGTGGAGGGAGAGGGGTTAGCTGGGGATGGCATTAGACGTGAAGCCTACTGGTGCTGTCCACCTCCTCACAGCATAGGTAATACCTGCTGATTATCATAGTTTTCTTATGTCGTAGAACTCATCGATTCCCTCTGAACTCCTGTCCCCAGCTAGCCCCATTCTCTCACTCTCTTTCAGCCCGAATAGTGATCAAAGTTCAGAGGTAATGCTTTCCTGTTATCTAAAAGTTTCCCTTTTTTTCTTTTTTTTAATGAAAATATGATCAACAGGTCCTGTATGCACTCTTTCCATGAGCCTCATCTGAGGCCCCAAGCTTTAATTAGCCCAGTGGTTGTGGTTTAAGTGAGAAGTGTCCCCCAGTCTCCCGCACTGGAACTCTGGGTAACCAGTGGTGCCTGGGCAGCTCAGGTGTGCAGCCTCGTGGAGGAAGTGTGTTCCTGGGGGCAGAGAGTTCAGAGTCTCACAATTACAGTTCCCTCTCTCTGCTTGGCATTTGGGTGGTCGAGGAGATGAGCTCTCAGCTTCCTGCTCCTGCAGCTATGCCTGCCACGTGCTGCCATGCCTCCCCACCATGATGTCTTTTCCCTCTGGAACCACAAGCCAAGATAAACTCTTCCTTCTCCGAGTTGCTTTGGTCATGGTGTTTGACCCAGCAACAGGAAGTAACTAATACGGGGGTGATGACATGTCCTTAGGGAGGCAAGAATAAAGTGCCCAGCACCAGAGTCCCAGGGAGACAGCACTACAGAGGCAGCTGCTGAGAGCCCAGGATGACCCCAATGAGCAGCTGAATCAGCTGCCTAAGAACAGCCTCGATGAGACCTCTGCTGCCTAGAGCATGTCCAGAAAAGACTTAGGAGAAAGCATCACAGTGTCACTCAAGCTGCTGTCCTGAGAGACTACTTGTTCCCACATGCCTCTTACCCACATCATTAATTCTGCAGTGCTTCTCAACCTTCAGTGGGCACATAAAATCCCCAGGGGTCTTGGTGAAATACACATGCTAATCCAGTAGGTCTGGCTGAGTGCAGAGACCACGGGTTCCATATGCTGCTGGCCCTGGGCATATGGACCACACCTTCACTGAAGCTAGTGGGCAGCCAGGTGGACTCTCCCTGAGGCAGGTGTCTGGACCCCTCCTTCAGCAGCACTCTGCCTCCTTGCCGTTACAGCTGGACACTGGGAAGACCTTCCAGGCCGTGATGAGGTTCGACACTGATGTGGAACTCACTTACTTCCATAATGGAGGCATCCTGAACTACATGATCCGCAAGATGGCCCAGTAGGTGCTGGCCTCTCAGGAGACCCACCGTTGGTGCTAGACCCAACGAGGTACCAGGTCCCAGCTGGCAGAGGCCTGGTAAAGCAGCCACCTCTACCTCTAATGAGGGTGCTGCCAAGATGAGCAAGTGGGCACTGCCATTGCTGGAGGCACAGAGCCAGGAGTTTCTACATTCTTGATTTGTTAATCTTTTTATCCTTTTCTATAATTTGGAATCTAGGATCATGGGAAAGTTAATAGTACCAAAAAGAGAACTACCTTGTCTCTGAGTTACTGATCACCGGACATTGATTTTCACCGACTAATCTTCAGCTGAACACTAGCCAGTATTCTCAGAAGTGTCTCCTCCCCTTTTTATTACTCTCTGTTCGTCTCTGCTCAATGAAACCCTTCCCCGAGAGTCCGTTCCTCTATGCATTACACCAGTGTTAATTGCCATAGGTAAGAACTTCTTCACGCTTCCAACCATAGCAGTGATGTCCTCCCTCCTTCTTGGTGAGCAAAGACCTGGTGGATGGTCAGCCATCAGAAGTGTTTGATTATGGACCTTCCAATCAACAGGAGAGAGATTGTCTCTTACCATTTTCAACATTTG
>CABHPQ010134662.1:0-16722 GCA_902168405.1 Peromyscus aztecus
AGGGGAAGAGGCATGGTGCCAGTCCTGTGTTCACTTGTGAACACAGGCTCTAATGAATGGTTCTTAACCCAGAGCCCCACAGATGGCGGTAGTTAAACTGTGTGGAACACAGAACAAAATGTAATGGGCATGAAGAAGAGAAGGAAGAGCAGGGGATGGCAGAGGTAGGAGGGGAATGGGAGAATGGGAAGAGAGGGTAACTGGAATGCAGTAAATACATGCATGGGAATGTCAAAGAACAAAATGTACCAATACAATGGATGAAATTTTAAAAAAGGAAGAATAAAGAATTAAAAAATAGAAACAACCTATTGTATTTTCTTCCCACCTTTCATAGGGTCTTTCTAAAGCACTTGCCAAATGACATCACTCATGCTTTGAAGTCATAACTTTTTCCTCACTCACATGACAAAAGCTGTCTCCAGCTTTCTGTTGGGTTTTACCTGTTTCTACTTTTGCACTCGAATTTTAACCTCAATTAACTTTGTTAACTCAGTAGAGAGGTAGAGCATTAGAACCAGGAATTATGTTAATTACCTTGTGACAGTAATTGCCTGATAATTGTTGAGTTTTGGTCACCGAAAGAAGTAACAAATTCTGAATGAATGGATGGATGAATGAATGAATGAATGGATGGATGGATGGATGGATGTCTGGACACAGGAGTCTCAGAAAATTTCTCATATATCTACACTAAATTATACTAATTAAATTTCCAACTCCATTTAGAATCAAGAAAACAATGAGTCCAAAAGGCATCATGAAAACCAGAAGTAGAAAGGAGTTTCTGTCCCACACTAGTGGTATCCATCTTGGAAGTGTCCATACTGGATAGACATGGATGATATAACACAAGCAATAACCAGAAAGAAATGAGAGAGGCTTAATGAAGGACGTCCTGCTTCTACCTAGATTATAATACTTCACAGTCCACTGGGAAAGCAGTCCTGCATAATGACTTCCTGGAGGAGTCACATTTCCTCCAGTCACTACTAACTACATTTTTATCAAATGGAACTCCTTACCAGTGAATTAATGCTTTCTTGAGAACACTTACATCCTAGGTCAATTGTATCCAGTAATTGCAGCCTCTCAATTCAATTAATATAGATTTTCTATGAATTGAATGAGCAGTCTCATTTCACTATGTATCTACACATCCTGCATACTAAGGGACAATCTTTTATGTAAAGAACTTTCAGAATGGTTGACTGTATAGAAGTTCATTAACATGTATCGACATAACATGTATGTGTGGTTAATTTCAGTGTAAACTGTTTTTTTATTTGCAAATTCTTTGTAATAAACTATGATTTAATAAAAAAGAACTAATTTTAAGAAGTTAAAGATCAGTTGACTAGTCAAAGGGATGCAAATCTTAGAATTATCGCTCATTTTAACCTTTTAAAGAAAACTTAAGCCAAACTACTTAAGAGGTAGTATAAACTGTTAATATAGTCATTAAGTTACAGGATTTTGATCTCATAGATAAGCAGCTATCTCTCCTATGGGAAAATTCTTGTAATTTAAAATGAAAAGGGGTGCATATGTCATCATTTTTCCATCAACAGTATGGAGGATCATTGTATATGATTATATCTAGGATAGCATTCTTAAAGGACTACCACACTTTAAAATTTTTACTCATTCTCTGGGAGTTTGATACAACATGTTTTGGTCATATTCACTCCCTTCCCCAGCTTTTCCCAGGTCCAACCTCCCTTCCTATTCAACCTCTGTTTCCTACCCACCCACATTTGTGTCTTTAAAAAAGACCTAGACTTATTTGTGCTGTCCACATGCTCTTGCATGTGTGGCTTCTACTGGAGAGTGATCAGTGTACTAATAGCTGCGTTCTCAGAGAAAACTATCTCTTTGTCTGCCAGCAGCTAAAAATTGCCAATAGCTCCTTGACTGGGGGTAGGATTATGTGTACAACAACGCTCTTCATGGTGAGATTTGGTATGGCTTGGGTGTGCATAGGTCTTGTGTATGTTGTCACAGGCTCTGTGAGTTTATTTGTGCAGCTGTACTTCTGTGTCCAGAAGATAATGTTTTCTTGTAGTTGTTCATTGTCTCTGACTCCTACACCCTTTATATCCCATATTATAGAATGATCACTGAGCCTTAGGAGGAGGTGGTGCAGTAGTATATATGCTGCCTTTCAGGTTGAGCATTCTGCAGTGTCTTATTCTTTACACCTTGACCGGTTTCTGTATTAACCACCATCTACTGCAAATAGAAGTTTTACTGATACATGTTGAAAGATGTGTTGTTCTATAGGTATGATGATAAATCATTAGGACTTGGTTTAGTACTAGGTTCATTTAGCAAACTAATAGTAGCAGGTTCTCCACTAGGGCCTATAATGACACATCTAGCCATAGGTTCTCAGCCTGACAATGGTGCCAGGACTATGTTTCATCTCGTATAGCAGGACCTAAAACTAATCAGATGATGTTTAAAGTTTAATCTGATGATATTTGTGCCATTATTGCACCAGTAGGAGTGTCTTACCGGGCCAGCTGTTTCTATAACTTAAATGATTTATAACTGGACACGACTGATGAATGCTATTCTCATCCAGTAGCATGCACAGTATCCCCTAGCCCTATGGAAGCTAGCCAGTAGGGATGATGCTTCCAGGCAAGCATCAGTTTGATTTCTCCATGTTCTGTGATTCATGTATATGGTGTCTTCATGTCAAGTTCTGGAGGGTAACAAAGAGATTGACAGTAGCCTGTGATGTTCAGATGCAAATGGGGCCTCACTGGCCAACAACTTCAAAGGAAGTAGCCCATTGTAGGCATGTGTTAAACTAACACTGTATTAAAGGTGTTCATGAATGGCATTGTATTAGTCCTAGAACAGTAGCTCTTAGCTAGCAAATATATCAACTTAAGTTTAGATGTATATATAACCTTATCCCTGTCTTCAGTTACCTCCTTTTATAAAAAGCCATTTTCCGAATTTATCTCTAGACTAGTTTTTCTTCACTTCTTTGCTGGCTTCCACATTAGATTTAATTTTCTTCTCAATTGTATAGAACTCGTGAACATAGGATCTGAAGAGACAAGTTATGAGAGTTATAGGTTAAAAATCATGTCTCTGATATGCACGAGCCATGGAAAGTTAGGGAAATAAAACACTCAAATTTCAAAAGCTTGCTTTCCATTTGAAAGTATCTGATATTAGCGCCTACCTCACAGGAGGTTTCACAGTGAAATATAAATTATTCTATTTATAACAAGTAGCAGATTACATAAAGAACAGCCACCTAACTGACCATGGGCAGGAAGAAGATTTTTTATTATAGATACAAGAGAAAGGCTAGCCAGAGGCCTTTGGGAAGGCCAAAGCAGCCATAGCTAACTCCCTGGGGAAGAGAGGAGAGGGGCAGATTGGCAAGCATCAGGGCTCTTTCTCTTGAGAGTAGAGAGAACAACGAGAGGGAGAAGGAGAAAAACCTCCTGTGTTATAGAGAAAAAAACAGCTAGAGGGTGTGAGGAGGGAGTCCTATGAACTGGAACAGCTTGGAAGTTCAGGGTTGCAGGGGAGGGGTTTTGCCAGTCAGAAGAGCCCAGTGGCTTAGATGTACCCCAAAGGTACATGTCAATAAGAACCAGAGGAGCCTAGAGGTTAGCATGGGCTTTGGTAAGTGTCAGTGGGGAAGGGGCTTTCCCTGGCAGACAGAAACTCTTTTTACAAGTTCCTGAGGAACGATGAGAGTGAGTTTTGATCGACTCTCCAGCAACCCTTCTGTCATGTGCACTGCCTTGGGAGTTTGGGACCTAGCAGTGACAATATGATATAGGGATTTTTCTTACATTCCTTTGGTGAATATTCATTTAAAATGAATAACATTGAAATGCAATCTTAAAACAATAAATGCTGGGAAATATTCCTTATATGAAAAGATTATAGTAAATATCATGAAGGTAAAAAATTAGTTCTTCCAAAATCACATTACAATGAAAATGTGATGACTGATCACATTTATAAAGATAACAAATGGTTTTGTTTTAATGAAAAACTTTTGACACATCATTATTCCTTAGTAATATGGTCAGATTCCTTTCTTTAGCTGGAGAAACATACAGGCCAGAAGAGTGACGAATGAATGACTTTGTGGTGGGAGCAGTTCAGAAACTGATTCTGAATAATGACTCAGAAGAACCTGGAAATGATTTTAATATTTGCTACCAAGTGAAAAATTTTGCTCTCCGCCAGAGCCTCTGCTGATGTATTAGAACAGCAACTTGAATGCATAAGCAAATAAATTGTCACCTGCTTACTAAATACAGGATTCTTTTGTTGTTGTTTTCTCAAAGAGTCAACAAAAACATTTATTCATAAAAAAAGAAGAAGGAAAAAAATTCTGATTAAGGCCTCAGACAACAAAACAGTCTCAGGATTGTGCTCCTATGCTGCTGTGGGTGACAGACTCTGAGAGGGATGTTTCTGCTTTGAGATCAGAGCTGTGGCTAGGCCTGATTAACTCTAGATGTCTGAATATACCTCATGTTTTCTTTTTTCCTTTCTTTCTTTCTTTCTTTCTTTCTTTCTTTCTTTCTTTCTTTCTTTCTTTCTTTCTTTCTTTCTTTCTTTCTTTCTTTCTTTCTTTCGTTTTTTACTTTCTTTTTATTTATTCAATGTGTCTTTCACATCATGTATCTTGATCCCATTCATTTCCCCATCCCTTTGCATCTACCCTCTGCCCCTGCAACCTTACCCTCACCCCCCCCAAATAAAATAAAATTTAAGAGAAAAAAGAAGGAAAAAAGGAAAAAAAATTAAACCCCCCTCATGGAAGTTGCAGTGTGACCCAGTGAGTCACCCAGTCAACCCCTTTGTCCTTATTGTCTTTACTTGCAAGTGTTCATTGCAGAGCCACTGGTCTGATCCTTATTTCTGTATCTTAATAGGATTCTAACTGCACACAGAGGTCCTCTCATCAGGATGGGGAGGGGGTTCAGTGCTCAGGTATTTGATGAGGAATCTCTGAGCAGTCATTGTGTCCTGGAGCTCCTGGTGTTTTAGAAACGGTGTTTCCCAGCTTCTGAAATCAGTGTATGAGGACAGGAAGTGCTTCTTATGCTCCCTTCTCCCTGGGAAGAGTTGTCTGGAACTTCTGTTCACTCTTCTCTCCATCATGTCCCCTGTAAAAACCGAAGAAAATAATGTCCTTGAAGTCTGTGGCTCTGTTCTCATCTCTCTGGGTAGGCACATCTGTTTCCTCCTATCTCAGATTCTCTGAAGACTATAGTCAGAGGAATTCTGGATAGAAGATGAGCTGGCCATTCCAAGCTTGCAATTAAAGACGTTAATTTTCTAGCATGTCGATGCTTCCTTTTGTATGTCCATCAAATGACTCTTTGGTAAGAGTGGCTTATGTTATGATCAGTTTAATTATGAATGTTCTATATCGCAGAATAGCCAAAGGTTCATACACAAATGTGTATGCAAAGCAGTTGCAGTAAAGAAACCGTGTTGACATGGTTGCTCCATGGTATGGTTAAAGGGACGGTTTTTATTGTAGATATTGATAAACCAGTCTACCTCCATCTTAGGCTTGGAAGCCATCTTATAGTAAAGGCAAACTAGGTTCATTCCTGTTTATGATTAAAGCTGTTTCTCAAGGATTGGACTATGCCCCACCTGTAACCTTAACTGCAAATGACTCTGTACTGCCTTTTCCAGGACATGGCAGCCATACCTTTGTTTGTGAAGGTTATTATAACCACCTGTTGTTATGATCACCTTGTTACTACCTTGTTATGACCACTTTGCAACCATTTCTTTGTTTCACAACAAGTTGTTATATTTATGTTCTGCTTCTGTAACCCCATTTATTTGTCTACCAAATCCCCCATGTGGAAACCCCTTATCTCACTCATGTCCAAAGCTGATCTCTTGAACCTTGCTTTTAGGGAGAGACAGCCCATGTACACCAATTTAAAAAAAAAAGAAAAAGAAAGAAAAGCTTGTTTAAATGTTTAATTAATTTAGCTATGATGATTTGGGTTGGTGGTCTTTCTCCTTGCATTTATGGGATTAACAATATGTGAGAGAGAAGAGAGAGAGAGAGAGAGAGAGAGAGAGAGAGAGAGAGAATCACAGGCATCTGGATGAGTCCAGAGTAGAGAGAAAGCAATATACTGAACTTAGCCAGCAGAATGAACATGACCAGCAGACTGGACATGGCCAAGGCTATCAGAGAAAAAGGAGAGGATGGCAGAGCATAGAGAATAGAGAAAAATATTGAGAGGAGCAGGAGCCAGAGAATAGTGAGAATGACTGAATTATAGGAAGGATGAGCAGCTGGGGGTTGGGAAGCCTGTGAGCTGGGGGGAGTTTAGGGTAGAGGGGGACATGACAAAGGCTAGGATGTAAGCACAGACCCGGAAATGTAGAACAGGTGCTTGTAATGCTGAGCAGGTCCTGAGGCCAGCGTGCATTTTTGATATGCTGATAGGCATATGTTCTTTCTGCCAGAGGTAAGGGAACTGACTCTTTTTGGCAGATGGGAACCAGTTTCACAAGTTCCTGAGGAACGCTGACTTTTATCTAATTGTCTGGCCAGAAATCCTCCTAGAATCCAGGTGGAGCTTATTTCTGAATATTTGGACTGCCTTTTGGGGTTTCCTTTCACTCTGACAAAATAATTTTTAAATTATATCTTATAGGTACTAATCATGAAAACTGTGACCACAACCTCATACTTTATAAAGGATATTTTTGCTAAATTTCAGTGTAGAATATTAAGTCCATTACTCCAGTGCTCTTTTGTCCTCCAGTCAAGCAACAGTGACACTTGGGTGATATCCTTCACCATTATATTCTGTTCAGGTCATATCGTTATGAAACCAAGGCAAAAAAAAATAGCTTCATTTTGATGATTAGTAGTTAATCTCTTCTGGTCGCACTTTCTTTACAGATGTTGCATAATTTGTCAAACCGATATTGGGGTCTCTCTCTGGTCTCCCCTTACTTACAAGGTTTGTACATTCTCCGTCAAAGAATTCTTGTGAAACACAGTGCACAGTGTAGATGGCAAATAGAATTCATTATATAATTACATGGGGCACTCTTGGCAGTGAGAGTGGTCAGTAACTAAAGGAGGCAGTGAGAAGGAAAACATTCTTACAGCGTAAGAGTGGACAAGGTCCAGAGATATGTATTGACCTACATGTTTAAGCAGACTACTATATTAGTTGGGAGTTCCTAGAGGAATTGAAACAATAGAATGAATATATATCCTAAAAATAAATTTATGAGATGGGCGTACAAGGTAAGGGGCTGGGCAGCACAACAAGGGTATTGCCTGCTGGAGAGGCTGAGAACCTGGTAGCTATTCCAGATGTGTCCGCTGATTGAATCTGATGCTGTGTCCTAGAAGATGTTTGAGAGACGCTGCTCTTCAGTGCTTGTTTGAACCTGAAAGACTTGGGATCTAATGCCAACAGATAATAGCTGTAGCCACAGCAGTAATAGAATAGACACACCCACCAGCAAGAAGCCAGGGCAGGCAAGCAGACAGCACTACTTTCTCCTTGAGCTTCTTTATACCTTCACCAGAAGGGGCCACCAACTCTAGGAGGGGGTCTCCTCCCCTGGTTAATCCTACTTGGAAACAGGCTTAAAGACCCACCCAGAGTTGTATTTCTCAGCTGACTCCTGATCCACTCAAGTTGGATAGTCAAGGTTAGCCAGCACAGCAATCCACCACTTTTTAATCCACCAATATTTAATATTTAATAACTTCCTGCAGGATTATTTTCAAGCCCAGGTGATTGACAGGTCTGTTTGGATTGACCTTGAGGGGAGGGGACAATGACATGTCTTTATGTTTCACCAGAAGGCTGCCAGATAATTAGCAATCTTAGTGTGTGCCTGGCAGTTCAGAAAATCATGCCTGTACCCAGGGAGATACACACAAGTCAGGTATCATTCTTTTGACAAAACAAACAGACAAACAAAAGAAAAGTAACCAAGAAAGTTAGAAGGAATTAAAGGGGGAAAACATGTCTATGAGATCAGGCAGGCCGTCCTGGTTGTACCTGACCTTCTTTTGATTGGCCTCAGCAAAACTCTCCTACTGGACAGTTGCATTCCTTCACAGTCAGCAGCCCCTGGTAACACCAAGAGGCTGAATGTTCTATCGAATGTTTCAATGTCCCGATCTTTTTCTGTTTCTAAATCACTGTCTCGGAGACTCAAGTCCAGCCATTCTTTCACTTGACGGAGATCCACACTGCGTGGCATCTGCCTCCTCACCAATTTTTGTGGTGGTATTGTGTTCCCCAAAATACTGTGTACTTTAATAAACTTATCTGGGGTCAGAGACAGAACAGCCACAATATTAAACATGAGGATAGGCAGTGGTAGCATACGCCTTTAATCCTAGCATTCCAGAGACAGAAATCCCTCTGGATCTCAGTGAGTTCAAGGCCACATTGGAAACGGCCAGGCATGGTGACCCACGCCTTTAATCCCAGAAAGCGAGCCTTTAATCCCGGGGAGTGGTGGTAGAAAGCAGAAAGGTATATAAGGCGTGAGGACCAGAAACTAGAGGCATTTGCCCTGGAGAGGCATTTGCCCTGGAGAAGCATCTGGCCTGGAGAGGCATTTGGCCTGGAGAAGCATTTGGGCTGGTTAATCATTCAGGCTTCTAGCAGCAGTTCAGCTGAGAGTCATTCAGATATGAGGACATAGAGGCTTCCAGTCTGAGGAAGCAAGACCAGCGAGGTGAGATAGCTGTGGCTTGTTTTATTTCTCTGACCTTCCAGCATTTACCCCAATACCTGGCTCAGGTTTGATTTTATTAATAAGACTCTTTAAGATTCATGCTACAAATTTTCATCTCATATCTTCGCTTTTCCCTCCTTCCCCTGCTTATATTCATGTACCTGAGATCCTCTGCCACCGTCTCTGCTTTTAGAACACACACTCCTGTGTTACCCCTCCTGACTGACTCACAATTTAATGCCTACTGCAGGGTCGGAAACAGCACAGAGCCTCAGCTGCACGGCTGGTTCCAACTGTAAATTAAACCCTGACTTCCAGTGAGTTCATCAGACTTTTCGAGACCCAGCTCATTTTCTAATTTCTCTTTACTCTCCTATTGACCAGATGGTGGACAATGACCTCATCCCCCTCATCCATGCTTCTTTTTGTTTGTTTGTTTGTTTTCAAGACAGGTTTTCTTGGTGTATCCCTGGCCAACCTGGAACTCTGTAGACCAAGCCGGCCTCAAACCTGGAGATTCTTCTGCTTCTGCCTCCTGAATGCTGGGACAAAGGCACACATCTTTGGCTGTTTGGCTGGCTCAGCCTGTTAAAGGGTAGGCTCACAACCTAAATGCTAAAGGCTAAAGGCTAAAGGCTAAAGGCTAGGCTCCGTGCCGTACTGACCTGCTTTCTTTCCCCCGAAGACATCTATGTTCTATTACTTATGTTTTTTTCCTTCTCTTCAACTCCATCTGACATTCTCTTTGTCTCCCTGCAATGTGTTACTAGTGGCATTTCCTTTTTCTCTTTCTGAGCCTGTAAACCACAGCTTACAATTCACATGCCCAGGAAGTTTGTCTGCTGTCTTCCCTGAACGTTTCCTGCCTAGGACAGTGCCTGGAGTAAAGCCGTGGCACTTAATCTGTATGGTGGATAAATTCACAGAGAAGTTTTTTCTTCGATGGCTTAGAAAAATGCCCCTGATATATTTCAGGGTGAAGAACAGATTTCTGATTACATTACTGACAACACCTAGTAAGGCTATATGCTTATAGCAAAGGTTTCTATACAGCATCTATCTATCTATCTATCTATCTATCTATCTATCTATCTATCATCTATCTATCTATCTATCTATCTATCTATCTATCTATCTATCTCTCTATCTACCTATCATCTATGTGTGTGTTAACTTTTTGTTTTAAAATATTAGCTATCAACTGTTAATCAGTAAACAGTAAACTCTGTATTCATTTCGAAAATGTCCCCTGTAAAACCTCTTTTCTTAAAAATATTTTTTTTCATACAGTGTACTCTGATTATGTTTTCCCTTCCCTTATCTCCTCTGAGATCCTCCCCACTTTCCCACCCACCGAATTCCATATCTTTCTCTCTCTCTTTAGAAAGTAGTCTCTTCTGTTCCCTTTGTCTTTCTTTCTAGGGCAATAATGATGACTATCACATGGCTGGTTATGAGCTTAGGGGATGAAAGTGTCTGAGGGGTAAGTCAGATATGAATTCCCGAGTGCTTTAACAAACATTTGGTCTGACAAACTCCCTGATGAATTAGATAACTTCTTAAACAGCATAGCTAATGAGTGCTTCTCTAATCCCATTGGGAGTTCATCCTATAATCTCTGGGATAAATTCCTGGGAAATTATCCTGTCTTAATGACTATAGTATGATGAGCAGCTAGAGTATGGGCTAGAGGGAAGGTGGGAATAAACAGGAGCTGGTGGTAATTGCTTTTATGATTCTCCTGAAGAAAACGAGCAAGTTAATTGCACTAGGTCTATCAAGGGGCAAGCTCAACACCACATTGCAATCCTAAGAATTACACAAGTCTTCTTTGGCCCATGGTACTAAACTCCCTGTTTATTTATTTATTTATTTTAGATTTTATTTTATAATTTAATTTAATTTTACATATCAGCCACAGAGCTGGAGATCCCAGCTGGATCAAGAACAGAGGGGGAGAACAAGGAATAAGAGACCATGGTAAATGGAGACCACATGAGAATAGGCAGAAGCAGAGTGCTAGAGAGGTCCACAGGAATCCACAAGGATACCTCCACAATAGACTACTGGCAATGGTTGAGAGACAGCCCGAAATGACCTAAACTCCCTGTTTATAAAACGTTCTCTAATGTGGAACTCCCAGGGGAAGGCTCTTCTGATCGAATTATTTCCTGTGTCAAAGTGAGACTTTGACAGGGTCTTAGGCTCATTCTTCTTAAAAGTCACTCTCTGTCTACAAGTTAGTGTCACCCAAAAGCAATCAGAACCAACAGATATGGATTCATTTTCCTCATATGCGAATCAGTTAATTTGGGGTAAAAGAATCACAGATGGGATCTATGGAGGATAGTGATTTCACTGGCCCTGAGAAGAACAAGATGGCAATACTAGCTTAATCGCTTACGAATTATAACTCACAGACAGGAAAGCACCCTGTCCACTCTTCTTCTGCTTTCTACCATACAAGTCAGGCCAACAGGAAGGGCATTTGGAAATCGATCGGCATTTGCTGCCTCTCTTCTGAACTTTTCATTTGGTGCCAACCCCACTCTACAGAACCAGTTCTGTGAAGCTGAGATTTCTGGCTTATTGCGGCCAAAGATTTTCTCTCAGCCTTGGCTCTCCAGAGATACTCTCACCGGCTGGCAATGTAGTCTTCCAGTAACTGTGAAGTTTCTGCTTGCTTTTTCTCATAATATTGTCTGTTTTCCTTCTGAGCCCATGAAAACTCTCACCCGTGTTTACATGTAACCATTCTGAATGGTTTCGGTCATGTTTAAATCTCATTTTACCCCCCTTGTGTTGAATTGCCTATGCAATGGAAAGCCTACATTTTTTCTTTTAGCTTTAACCTCCCCATTAGATTAATGCAGACACTTTTAAGGACATCACATTATCAAGTCTCTGAAACTGCAGCTCACTTTTACTCCCTATATCACAAAGGGTCCTAAATTGAACGCTACCGGCTATTTCCCGGCCACCATCGCCATCATTATCCCAAATGTACCATCTATCTTCCTTTTATAGGATGTGCACTCATTTCCAGAGATCGTTATTAAGTGCAAGAGAGACAATTACACATTACTCATCCCAACCCCTCCGTGTAAAACAGGTGAAATCCAGCCAATCAAGAACATTCTCATAGTGTTTAAGTGGCAAGGGTCAAATAATAGCCTAATTTTGCCTGAGTCCCAAACCAGCGGTTTCTTAACTAGTTCACTCTGCTTCTCTCCTAGTGCTCTACCACAGCCAATCACTTCTCAGGACTGTGTTATGCCTTAACTATAACTTAAACAGAAATCATCCTGTTATTCTCCTATTGCAAGAATTTGATATCTTACTTTCAAGCCAGTTATCTCAAGACTATTATTACCTTAGGCCAGATTTAAATGAAAAATAAAAGTACTTGACTCTCAGAAAGGTAGAGCTTTTGAAAATCTCAATTTTGCTTCTTGTGTGGGATGTGTTGCCCATGACTGAAAAACATGAAAAATAGAGATATAGCATAAAAAACAATGAATGAGAATATAATTTATGAACATTGGAAAACAAACTCAATCATTATTTACTATTAGAATAGCAATGCTACTAATGCTGAAAATATACCACATCCATATAATTAAAAAATTAATTTGAACTTAAAATTTATGTAAAAAAATTTCTCAAATCTAATTTAAATGAAAGAATTTATACAACTTGTGAAGGAAATTACTATGATTTCTGCAATTAGCAGGCAGCTTTTGATAGTACTGAATTACCTTAAAAAATTTAAGAAAAAAATCATAACCTTTTTTCAAGTTTTTGTCCTTAAAAAGTTTGTTTTCACACTTTCTAACGTACAGCCTTATGATGATTTTAGTTTTCAGCATACTGAACATGAGAAATGTCTGACACCGTCTTTTGCCTAAAAAATTTTAAAGTACAAATGTAAGCTCAGGTAAAGATTTGACTGGAGAACTGGACTCAGTTGTTAAGAACACTTGTTCTTGCAGAGGAGCCAGAAGAAGGAGCCAAATCCCCTGGAACTGGAGTCATGGGTGGTTGTGATGCCCTGTGTGGATGCTGGGAGTCAAGCCTGGGTTCTGCAGGAATGAGGGTTCTTAACCATTGATCATCTCTCTGGACCTTACGTATTGATTTTTGTCTCAATAAAACATGGTCCAGCATATTGGATCAATTGGGGTTTGTGCCATTCAAAATTTGATTGTATAGCTTTATGAAATTAACATTTATGCATTTCACAGTGTTTCACACATTACAATACATGCATAAAAATATGATTTGAGTCAAATTGAATTTTTTTCTCAAAAGGACTATATTCATCATGTAAGATTTAGAAATGTTGTCTATCTTTCACCTAACTTGCTGCAATAAAAAAGTACGAATGTGTGTTACAGTGTCCAAATCTCTTTTTACCATAAATATCTAAAAATAGTACATCCATTTGGATTCAAAATTTTAATTTTTTTCCAACAGTGTGACAGAAAGGCTCCCTCTTCCATCTAGATATGAAGTTCCTTTCAGTAAAGAGGCCGCACTGAAGGAGGAAGGTGGTGAATCCATGACCACCTCAACCTATGACAGAAGCTGGAGAAACCTATCACTGTGCTAAATACCCAAAGCAACAACAGAGAACATTTAAGGAAGCTAGTGAAAGAAGAGTTAATACTCCCATTCTGGCCCCTGCTTGGTCTAGGACCAATTTTAACACCTAAAAGATAAAGATGCAGCAGCAATTCTATGTAGTAAAGTTGCTCAAGTTACCATCCTTAATGATTTTATGTTCATCCCATAGAAAAAAAATAACCTTATTATATACTGCTGGTTATTATTGATATTGCTAATCAGAAAAAAAATGTCCTTGGACTCTTGGTGCTGTATCCTTACAGATACTGACCACACAGCAAAAATAATGCAGACTTTGTAGAGTGTATCACGTGGAGTTGATATGTAGCTACATCTTTCAAAACTTGAATTAGTATCAAATACCATTTTAAATACTTTTTAAACAAAGCAACTTGCTGTAAAAACAGAGGCACGTGGCTGTGGATGTAGCTCAGGGATAGAGTACTAATATGTGGAACTTGGGGGTTGTGCACAGTACCAAAAAAAAGAGAAGAAATTAAGAAATCAAGAAAGTACAAAAAAGAAAAAAAAAGAACGAGAGAAAGAGGAAATTTAAGGGGAAAGGAACAAGACAGGGCTTTGCTGAGTATGGTGGTACACACCTGTAATCCTGGCATTCTGGAGGCTGAGGGAGGGGGTTTGTGAATTTGTGTCTAGCCTGGGCTACAGATTGAGATTCTATTCTAAACACAGGACAAAAGAAAGAAACGAAATAGGTTCAGAGAACATAAGTGATTTTTTTCACAAATTCAACATGTAACACTTGACTTCATAGCTCCAAGAAGTTATCTTGCCCATAAACATATTTTTTGATGTAAAGAACCAGGGATACAGAATATATCCTTAGTAATTGACAGTGAATGTGTCTGGGTGTCTATTATTGTAAATGACTCAAAGGAGAAGGTGAGTAGTGTGCAGTTTAATCAGGACTATAAGCCAGTTTTACAGTAAGCCAGCTCCATCAACTATATAGACATTTTCCATTGTGAATTTAAAGGTAAAGAAAAAACATGCTTATTCCAGAGAAGTTGAACTTGGGACTTCTATGTAATGGATGTTTTGCCACTTATTCCAGTAAAAGCAGGGAAGTACAGAAAGACAAACACACTAATTTAAATTTGGCATTTTCCAAGCTCATGACCACTGAACCATGGGATGGTTTCTTTCTTTCTTTCTTTCTTTCTTTTTTTTTTGGTTTTTCGAGACAGGGTTTCTCTGTGTAGCTTTGCGCCTTTCCTGGAACTCACTTGGTAGCCCAGGCTGGCCTCAAACTCACAGAGATCCGCCTGCCTCTGCCTCCGGAGTGCTGGGATTAAAGGCGTGCGCCACCACTGCCCGGCTGGGATGGTTTCTTTAGTGTGTTGAAAGGTTAAGTTTTGTTCAGGGGGGAAACTGTTTATAAAATGCTTTGATCTCCTGGGCAAATGTCTTAAAACCAAAAACAATCAGTCTTCAGAAAATCTCAAACATGGAGGTGAAAATTAATGCATCTACTCTCCGCAGGTGGCTTCAGAATCAGTTCATTAGCCAATTTTCCTGCAAAATGTGGTTTAGCTACTGTAGTTTTTTTTTTGTTTTTGTTTTTTTTGGTTTTTCGAGACAGGGTTTCTCTGTGTAGCTTTGCGCCTCTCCTGGAGCTCACTTGGTAGCCCAGGCTGGCCTCGAACTCACAGAGATCCGCCTGCCTCTGCCTCCCGAGTGCTGGGATTAGAGGCGTGCGCCACCAACGCCCAAAGCTATCTTTTTTTTTACCCCGGAGCTGAGGACCAAACCCAGGGCCTTGTGCTTGCTAGGCAAGTGCTCTACCACTGAGCTAAATCCCCAACCCGCTACTGTAGTTGTTTTATCTAGGCAAAACCCAAGCCAAAGAGGCAAAGTAACTAGAAATTTAAATAAGTTAATATAATCTGTTATTTTATTGTTTTTTCCCCTTTCCACTTTTTAATATTAAAACTTTTTTGAGTCTACAGGAAAGCCTAATTGTAAAGTCCCACTTAGTTTTTAATTGTTTTTGAATTTGTGAAGCATAGTTATATGGGATGTGTCTTGTAGGTTCAATTCTTCATTAAATTTTAATCCTAAGGAGAAAAGGGTAGACCAGATGGTGCATATTCATTATTTGATGTTTCCACTGTCTCCTTTGATCCTCACTTATGAAATCCTGGTTGTATTACACTATCTCATTTGCAGTCTGCAGTCTAGTTAACATTCATCATAATCTACCCGGTTAAATCACCAAATAAATCAGCTCTTGTTCTTTATGTTTCTTTATCGAGTTCCTATTTCCCCCACAGGATTTTTACAGCATTAATAAGGCCGGGAAAAGATTATTTTTTTCTTTTGTAAAATCTCAGTATATCTCTAGCACTGTGAACTTGAATTTTTCCAACTTTTTTTTTTTTGATATTGAAGTACATGAAAAAGTGTCTTTTGCTCTGGTTTTTTATTACAACCTGTCTCATATTGTGTTGTTCAAATCATCTAAAAGACTTCAGGGTGAAAGAGGCCCTATGGGGCATCAAATAGAGGTGAAGAAATAAAATCGTGATTGCTGAAATATGAAGCACCATCAACAGAAATTTGTTTCCCTGAGAAGACACTGATTTGAGTCATATTGCATAACTGAAGGTATTATCTTGAGTCAGATGATTTTTTTTGTTTTAAAAATATGAAATCATATCTCTCCTAAAGTACTTGACAATTGTATTTAGATAAAGCAACAATTTCCCTCCCTTTGATATTAAAATATTACCTCAGCTTCAAGACAGAAGATGGGATAAGATATACAATCAACTTTAAAATAGAGAAACATTTAAATTAGAATATTATATAGTCATAAAACTGGGGAATCATGCATGTTTCCAAACATAAAGCTAAGAAACTGAGTGTAAATTTTGAAGAGAATTAAAATAAACAAAGTCAGAATATATATATTAATTAGGAGACTGCCAGGAGAAAGAAAGCCCTAAGGATATTATAGTTTATCACAAAATGCTCTGAAGCTAAAACTGAATTTTAACATAATTCCTTAGAACAATGCATCACCCATTATAACAACAACGTATTCAATGTGTTCTAGGACGTTTTTCATCATTATGTTACCTCAGTTGCCTTATGAAAATGCACCCTAAAATGTCATTTCTTAAGTTGTTTGAGTTCTGAACAAATTTTTCACCCAGTTCACTCCACAGCAAATGAAGACAGTTCAGTCTCAAAGTTCTGTGGATTAAATACTAGCAGAGGGCTAATGAAGGAATTTAAACAGTGATTGGGTGAAACTTCATTCAGCAATGATTGGGAGCATTCAGCAAGTTAAAATTGTGCCGTTTTAAATTTTAAGCAAACTTG
>CABHPQ010134664.1:0-16061 GCA_902168405.1 Peromyscus aztecus
TCCTTCCTTCCTTCCTTCCTTCCTTCCTTTCTTCCTTCCTTTCTTTCAAAATGTTAAGCAGCCTTTGAGGTATCCAGAGCTGCTTAGATCACCCCAAGTTTCCCAGGAGATAGAAACTTACTGGACAGTGATTTGAGACTAACCCCGCCCCCAGCACCCCAGGACAGTGATTTGAGACTATCCCCGCCTCCAGCACCCCAGGACAGCAATCTGGGTCTCTGGGTTGCCGGCATTTTGCTTCAGTCTTATCTTAGACTATCCTGGAGCCAAATGGAACAGATCACTTTCTGAAGAGTGAGCTTGACACTAGGCCAACAACATTCCTAAGAATATTCGTGCCAGGCAAGAAGACTGGCTAAAGTTACTGCGCATATGGCACCCAGAGAAAATCCGCTCGCCAAAGCGTCTCCCGCTGTGTGCTTTGCGGGAAGTGGTTCTCCCCTTGGGTGATTTTGAAAGAAAGACCCTCTGTCTTCGTGGGTCCGCCAAGTATGCGATGCTTTGTGGTGAGGGAGGAAGAGGAGCCGTGTGTGTATCCCTCCTCCAGCCTTTATTAGACTTTCTTCATGGGAAACATGAAGATCTTGAGTACATCCATTGCTTATGGGCAGGGCTGTGGTTCGGGTAATAGAATGCTTGCCTCAAGTGCACAAAATCCTAGGTTCAATTCTGAGCACCCCATAAACCAGTTACAAAAGTGTGTGCATGTAATCCCAGCACTCAGAAGGTGGAGGCAGGAAGAAGAGTTCAAGGTCATCCTTGATTAGTGAGTTCACCACCAGCTTAGACTAAACTGTATGAGACCCTGTCTCAAAATTAAAAAAAAAAAAGCCTTTCTTACTGATGATAGAGATAATTATTAGCATCATGTAATAAGAATCAGTCTTTCGCCGGGCGGTGGTGGCGGCGCACGCCTTTAATCCCAGCACTCGGGAGGCAGAGCCAGGCTGATCTCTGTGAGTTCGAGGCCAGCCTGGGCTACCAAGTGAGTTCCAGGAAAGGCGCAAAGCTACACAGAGAAACCCTGTCTCGAAAAACAAAAACAAAAACAACAAAAAAAAGAAGAATCAGTCTTTCTTTTCTGAGCCTTTGTTGTTAAATTCAAATAAACCAAGTTAAAAGAATCCTGGAAACAGAATTTGAGCAGACCCCAAGCCCGTTCTGTTCTGAGCGGTCTGTTTGGCAACATTCTGTCTTTTCCTATCCAAGGACTGCCTGGGTGCAGAAAATCAAAGCTGCCTCTGAGCTCTACATAGAGACCGAGAAAAAGAAGCGTGAGAAGGCGTACCTGGGTAATGTGCCGCTGAGCAGAGTGCATCGGGGGCCCAAGAGACTGGGTGGGAGAGCCACGGGGTCCATCCCAGGGTGTCTGGGGCTGGAACACGTGCATGCGCAGAAAAGGTGGGAGCAAGGTGGGGCGCTGGATGACAGATGAAGGGCAGATTCCAAGAACAAGAGGCAGGAGGGGGCTTTGCTTTCTAGCGGGGGTGGGGGGGCGCAGATGCACGGTACAGACTGCGGGCATGCTGGGCAGAGAAGGGCGTCAAAGCGAGCGTGAAACGAAGCATTTTGTGTTGTTTCCTTGCGGTCTAGTCCGTTCCCAGCGGGCAACCGGTATTGGAAGGTTAATGGTGAACGTTGTAGAAGGCATTGAACTGAAGCCCTGTCGATCCCATGGTAAGGGCCATGAATTCCACTCAAGCACTCTAGAGTATTGGGGTGTTTTCTGCCTCTCCCCACACACCCCTAACCAACTTGACATCATATATGCGATTTCTTGTGTAAATTTCCCGCGGGCGTTGGTTTTTCTAGCACTTGCCAAGGAGATATATATATGTGTGTGTGTGTGTATATATGAGCACACATAATTTTTATAAATTCTTTTCCATTGTCTTGCTTTTCAGGGAGACCTGAGAGGCCTTGTTCATAGTCCATGTGACACACAGTACACACGGCATAGGTGCCCAGACAGGGATCTGATTTTGAGTCTTGCTAATGGATTTGTTCTTCTAGATGTGATACTAAAATACGGGTGTGCCCACCAGATTTCCCACCTGTTAATCTCCAAGGTCGAGGGGGATGGAAATGAAATGTGTCCCACCTGGCAGGGGCTTTTGTTCACTCCAGGAAAGAGCAACCCATACTGTGAGGTGACCATGGGTTCTCAGTGCCACATCACCAAGACAATCCAGGACACACTGAACCCTAAGTGGAATTCCAACTGCCAGTTCTTCATCAGAGACCTGGAGCAGGAAGTTCTCTGCATCACGGTGTTCGAGAGGGACCAGTTCTCACCTGACGGTGAGTGGAAAATGGCCCTCAGGTCTCCCTTGGTCCCGTCCTATCATCTTTTAGGGGTCCATGCTTCCTGACCTGAGAACCCCAGCCCGGCGAAACTTGGGCTTTCCTGAGAGGCCAGGCTGGCGTGGTGCAGGAGCTACTGGAGCTTGGGCTGGTCACGTATCTAAACTAGACAGTGGTCGGCTTTCCAATGCAGGCGGCTATGAGGAAGGGCCTGCCTAGGAACCTCCATGTAGTTTGTTCGGTTTTCTGTCCTTGGCTATCACCAAGGCTCAGCAAGTAAAGGCACTTGCTGCCAAACCTGATGGTTTGAGTCTGATCCCTCGGACTGATGTAGCAGAAGGGGGAAACTGACTCCTGTAAGTTGCCCTCTGACTCAACACATGCCAAGGCGTGTGCATGTGGGCAAACACGTACACACACAAGATAAATCCGTAAATGTTTTAAAAAGCAATGAGATTGCCATCCTTGGTGGGTCCCACCTGTAATCCCAGCCTTCAGGAGGCTGAGGCAGGGATTAGGAGTATGAAGCCAGCAGGGCTACGTAAGGAGACCCCGTTAAAAATGTAAAAGACAGGGAATAAAGCTGGCTAGTGGAGCAAGAAGAGAGTTAGCCCACAACGGGTTCTTCAGAGTCAGCTGGCAGCCCACCGGAGACCCGAGACGCTTCAGTTGTGCTGGACATGTCCTCCTTCCAAGCTGCTTTCTCTTTCTGGGGTGATTTTTGGCCAGTGAACCCAGAAAGCCACACTCTCTCTCAGCCAAATCAAAATCAGAGACTGAGTTTAAAGCTCCAAGTCTCAGTCATCATCAGAGGAACATAAGTTGAGAGCCAGGGCCCGACGCTGGCATTGTGTGGGCCGAGCTGAGAAAGCTCCATGAGGCTTTCATATCTTAGTACTTTTTTAAAAAAAAGTTAATTAATTTATTTATTTTTACATCTCAACCACAGTTTTCCCTCCCTCTTAGTACTTTTTTTTTTCTTTTTCCAAGATAGGGTTTCTCTGTGTAATCACCCTGGATGTCCTGGAACTCACTTGGTAGCCCAGGCTGGCCTCAAACTCACAGAGATCCACCTGCCTCTGCCTCCCAAGTGCTGGGATTAAAGGTGTGAGCAGCCACTGCCAGGCCCTCTTAGTAATTTTTAATATAAATGATCTCGTATGAGTTATGCCCTGTCAGTTTGCCCAGTGACAGCCTTGCAGGTGCTTACACATCAGAATGTGACCAGAACACCGTGTCTAGGAGCTCTGGGGTCTCAGTTACTGTGCTCTATTGTCAACCTCTACCCTAATAAGTCAAAGTTTGGAATAAGAATTTTAAAAAAAGAAGTACAGTCAGTTGTGGTGACGCACACCTTTAATCCCAGCACTCAGGAGACAGAGGCAGAGGGATCTCTGTGAGTCTGAGGCCAACTTGGTCTGCAGAGCAAGTTCAGGATAGCCAGGGTTATATACAGAGACCCTATCTCAAAACAAACAAACAAACAAACAAACAAACAAATTAAGTACACATATATATTATGTGTGTGAATGTATGTCATGTGTATGTGTGTATGTCGTGAGTGTAGGTACCTGTGGAGTCCAGAAGAGGGCATCAGAACCCTTGGAGCTAGCAGTTCAGGCTGTTGTAAGCTACTCCATGTGGGTACTTGGCAACTGAATCTCAGGTCCTCTGGAAGAGCAGCAACTGCTTTTGACCACTGAGCCATCTCTCTCTCTCTCTCTCTCTCTCTCTCTCTCTCTCTCTCTCTCTCTCTCTCTCTCTCTCTCTCGTGTGTGTGTGTGTGTGTGTGTGTGTGTGTGTGTGTGTGTGTGTGTGTAAAACTTGGGTGTGATCACGAAGGAGCTGTCTACATTGTGTTTGAGGTACACTATCTTATTGGCCAGGAGTTCACTGATTGGCTCAGCTAGCTGTCCATCCTGTCTCTACCTCCTCAGTGTTGGGGTGACATGTCTATGCCACCATACATGGCTTTTTTTTTTTTAAGGAGGGTTTCATGTAGCCCAGGCTGGCCTCAAGCCGGTTTATACAGTGCTGGGAATTGAATCCCAGGCTAATGTGTTCTAGATAAGCACCAGACCAGGTTACCCCTCTAGCTCCTTGCCCAGCTCTAAAAACAGTGTATGTGTGTTTGCCTATGTGAGTTTGTGTGCACCACATGCATGTAGGAGCTTGTGGGAACCAGAAGAGGGTGTTGGATCCCATGGAACTGGAGTTACAAGTGATTGTGAGCCACCATGTGGGTGCTGGGAACCGAACTCAGGTCCTCTGGGAGGGAAGCATATGCTCTTAACTCCTGAGCCATCTCTCCAGCCCATCCCTGGTTTTCTTTTTAAATATGGACCCTGGGGATCAAATTTATGTCCTTGTGCCTGCAAGGCAAGTGTTTTTACTGATTGGTCCATCTCCTTGACCCTATTAATATATTTTAAAATAGAAGCAGAATATATTCTATTGGGTGGGTTATCGCAATAAATGTATATAATGTGTAACAATAAATCAGGGTAGTTGGTATACCCACCATCTTGGATATATTTTATTTTGTTTTATTGAGAATGTTTAAAAACCTTCTTTGGTTTTTTTTAGCAGTGAAATATCATTGCACATTGACAACTCCATGGGGCAGTCAATTGGAAAGGCTAGCGGTAGTCTTCTCTAGGCCACGCCCTAGAGAGTCCCAGTGTCATGAGTGTGCCCCTAGGAGATTGGGATCTCCTTCTGAGCATGCTTTGCTTTTTCTCCTTTCAGATTTTTTGGGTCGGACAGAGATCCGGGTGGCTGACATCAAGAAAGACCAGGGCTCCAAAGGGCCCGTTACAAAGTGTCTTCTGCTGCACGAGGTTCCCACGGGAGAGATTGTGGTCCGCCTTGACCTGCAATTATTTGATGAGCCATAGCAGCCCTGGGATGATCATAGAGGACTTCCTTCTCTCAAGGCCCCCCACGCTGTCTGGTGGTCAGCCACGGGCCAACGGGGACAGCATGGACAGAAGCCCCTCAGGGCTGCTAGAAGTAGTTCTCGACAATCCTGCCCTTCAAACCATGTCCCATTTTATGAATCCAAATTCCCCTTTCCTTTGTCTTCACTACAGGTCTCATCATGGCTTCTAGAGTCTCTGAAATTCATGACCTTCAACTAGGTTCCCTTGGGAGCCCGGCTGCATCCCTGGGCTGGAGGTGTGGGTCTGGTTACGATAAAACAGATTTATAAATGCAGTGACTGTATTTTGGAGAACTTGTGTAGGCCTCCTGTTTCTCACCTTTACCAGCCCCTCTGTAGACAACCTTGCCGATGATGCCCGTGCGTGGTGTGTTTAGTCAGATTGTGAAGGAATCGTTGCTGCTTTGGAGTCCAGCTCCCCCTGGGAAATGGGGCCCTGGACTGAATGCTGGGCATAATGGCTCCTGGAGCAGACACTGACTTCGCTCTCTGGAGAGCTGTTACCGGAAGTTTCTCGAGTGTGCATTAGAAGCTGTTCAGACCTCTACTAGTGTCTATCAGTGAAAACGCACTGGTGTACTATGGGGTGGTTCAAGGTGTGCTTGGAGGATGGTTCTGGAAGCTCATCTGTGACGTTCTGTCCTGATTCGTTAGGTCTACTTCAGGTCACTGGGAAGGCTCAAGGACATTATGGAGTCCTGGTTGCTGACTATTATCAGAACATTCTCTTTGGGCTTGGAGGCCCTGTGATATTCCATGAGGAGCCCTGTCTGGTGACCAGCCTGAGCTGATTCTGTGTTTGAATGTCCTGGATCCTGACTGTTGTGGGAAACTTCAACAGCAAGCTGTCTTTAGTGGTCACCCCAGGAAGTCATGCCTTAGGTGGATAAAGTTTGAAAGAGAAAGGATTCAGGATGGAGTTGGGAGGTGTGGAGAGACGCTAAGAAAATCCATTACTTGGTGGTGGCGGGCAAGACCCTGGGAACACATGAGCCCCACACATGGGGTAGGAAGATGGGAAACTCTTCCCAAGCTTTCCTGGGCACACACCAACTTCTTAATAATAGAAACACATGAACTTTTTGCCAGAGTCAGGAGTGTGTAGACCAAGCTTTTTGTTTGAATGCTTCAGGTTTTCTTTTCCTTAAGTGCTAAGAGATAGGTTGGTTAACTAGATAACTTGACTTGCTAATGACAAGTGTGGGCCAAGGGTTTTGTTCCTATGTTGGCATTCTCACACTCCCAGTCTGTGGTCATGATGCGTTCTTTGCATGTCTCTGGATCCTGGGGCCAGGCTTTCCTGTGGTGGGCGGTGTTCTGTTTTACTGTAGGTCCCCAGGATCGAACTAGGGTTCTAGAAGTATCTTATAAATGATAGTGTCTCTGGGGCAGAATAGCCACTCTGCTGACAACTGAATGCTTCATGTGATCTCCTCCCAAAAGGTCTCTCTCTGTCCATGTATGTGTTTCAAGTGACTTTTCAAAAAACATATGTGGGAAAGGACAACAAAGTTTACATTTCATACTTTTGAGAAACACTTATTATTTATTTATTGAAGATAGTGTTGACTTTTGTATCAAGAACAACAGACATGCCTATTTTTTTGAATCACACCAATAAGCTCTTCAGTTAGCAGCTTTCAACTGAACAGGAGATAGACTTAGTTTAACTTCAGGCATGCACTGGCTTACCACTTCCCAGCAGAAAACACTGTCAAAACACTTTACATCTGTGGTTTTTTTTGTGTTATTAAGAAAGTGTTTTAAATGAAACATATAAATAGATCTGTAGCTCATGCTTCCCTGTTTCTCTAACCAGGAGGCTCTGCTCGGTGTATTGATGAAGGACACGTTTCCATAGTGTGAAAAACAAGTATTCATTTGCAATTGGCCAGGGTTGGGTCCCCACTCCAGCCCCTTCCTTTCTGGCCCTTAGCCCTTTTCTCCTCATTGACTTTCTTTTCAGGTTAATGTTCCCGTAGGAAGGCTGAGGCATGCATGGTGACCCCTGTAGGTTCTAGGTTGCTTACTCGTAGAATTCCGTGATTATAGCACGAAAATTCAGTCTGTGGGTCTTTTCCCCAGCTGACTCTACTGGACATCCTTGGGGTTGTCCTGGGGGTTGACAAATATGGATTAGTGTCCTTGTATCTACTGTTGTCATCTGTCATGACTGATTGAACTTCTGGATGAGTTGGGCTGACCCTCAGACCCAGCTGTGACTCCAGAGTCCTGCTGGGGAGATGGAGTCCTGCTATGACCCGTGGGTGACCCAGAGTCTCAAACCCTTGATTCTTGACTCCTTAACTTATCTTTGAACAGTCAGGCTACATTTCATACAAATGATGTGTCCTTGCAAACAAAGAAATCTGAGTCCCAGCTGCTTGCTTTGTGAATGCTTGCCCAGGCTATGCCTCCTGGCATCCTGAGCTAGCCCTTCAAACACACCCCCTCCCCCAAAGGCATTCCTCTTCTATGAGCCACACTGCCAGCACCTCCCACACTCTGACCTCTCCCTCAGAAGGGGCTTTCCTGGAAAGTGGCTATGCTCTGGTCCTGAGAATTATCCTGAGAACTCTGAGGACCAAAGCTCCTTCACTGGGCTTTCCTTGTGGACCATTGTCCCAAAGGGTCAATTCTGGTCTCTGAGGCAGGGCTGATTACTTTGTCCCCCTAGCAGGTGGATAGATAACTTTATCTCTTGGGACCAGTTTGCCGTGTCCACAAGAGTTTGGAGACATATGTAATTCATACAGGTGCAGATCTGCCCTAGCTGGAACAAAAGAGATCTTTCTAGACTGGAGTCACCAGGAATGCTAGAGAAACTGGGCAAGGATGCCATTGTCAACTGTATGTATAATATGTCCCCACCGTGGACAGCTAACAAGAAACCTCTCTCCCCAAGGAACATTCATGGGAAATGGGCATTTTCCTTCCTTGTTTTGAGACAGGATCTCACTGCATAGCCCAAGCTGGCCTTGAATTTAGGATCCTCCTGTCTCAGCCTCCTACAAGCTGGAATTACAAGCATGTGCCACTGTGCTCAGCTGTCTTCATATTTATAAACAAAAATATGACTTCGGTATATAGGGACTTGATTTCACCTGGGAGAATTGACCTGAACTTAACTGGAAACAAAACAAAACAAAACAAACAAACAAAACAAGAGAAACCGGGTCAATGGATCCCTCCCATTGCTTGCTACATTTTTGTTTGCTTGCTTGTTTTTCGAGACAGGGTTTCTCTGTGTAGCCCTGGCTGTCCTAGAACTCACTCTGTAGCCCATCGGTGTGTCCAGGAGGTCAAGGGCATTTGTAAAGGTCATTGCAGGTTGGTCTTCCTAGGGGGTGCAGCAGTGACCTCCCAGGAGTTGGCTGGGCAGGAGTAGAGCTAGTGACCTCATAGAGTCCAGGATGTTCCAGAATCCCGTGAGTCTGAAATCAAGGGCGGATGGATGGGGTCTCCCTGGCTTTATCTGAAAGGTGAAGTACTTCAGCTGGCTGAGACCATAACCAAGAGACAAAGAGGATCTGTACACCAAGGAATTATTTTCTAGCCCTTCGGGCCTTTCGATGCTTAGAAGAGGCTGGAAGTGTGATGGAGTCTTTTAGTCTGCATTTCCTTTCAGGATCCAGGTGTGCTCTGGAGCTGGGGTCCCCGCTTCCGCCTCTTCTTTCCTGGAGCGGCCCCACAGGCCTGAATTCTTGTGTTTATTTCCATCTGGTCTCTCCAAAGACGCATTGACGATGACATTTCTGGGCACGCTGTACTGGTTAGGCTTCTGTTCTCGGACAGACCGCGGGGCAGAAGTTGCCTTGTACGAGTGGTGGGTACTTCTTTAGAGGAGCCCCGACCTTGCTGGACTAGTAGGAAACAGCAAGAAGTCCCAGGGTGGGTGCTAAAGATGCCAGTCTGTCTACCCCTCCGCCTCCTGGGCACAGTTCCCGTAAGGAGGGCCAGGGCTTGACCTTTTCCAACTACATTAATCGCCTACCTGCCTAGGGTCCCTGCCTGCAGGGGGGTGGGGCAGGGATGCAAGGGGGTGGGACCAGGGTGATGCTGGAAGGCAGAAGAAAAAAGGAGGAGAGAAAGAAGGACGGACAGAAGGAAGGGAGGAGAGAGGAGGGAGGAAGGAGACAAGAGAGGAGGGAGGAAGAAGGAGGGAGGAGGGAGAGGGGAGGAGGGGGAAAGGCCAGGCAGTCAAAAGAGATCTTTCAGCAGCCCCCCCCCCCCTTTGAGCACGTGGCCTCTCAGGCTCTGAAGGGCCAGGCGAGAGCTGCTTGGAGGTTAATGGCTCACCCACGGCCACAGCCTCCTTATAGGAGTTAAAGGACCACATCTTTGGAGAAGAGCCTGGCAATCCCTGCCACCCCCACATGCCAGGAAGTCACATTTCTGAAGATGTGACAGCCCCGCTCTCCTTGTCACGGAGGCTTCTACCTCCAGGGTAGCAGCCTTCTGAGGGGCAAGTTCCCTTGACCCCTTGGGCATTTTACTGTATTCTGAATGACCCCTATTAATGAACGTTGCCCTGTGATGGGCCAGTCTAGGAAATAATAAAGACTTCCTGTTAGTTTTGACTTGGAATAAACAACTGGCTGGTCGCCACAGGGATTCTTCTCTCCAGTTCCCTGATACCTGGAAAGCAGTAGTTAGAGCTATAGGAGGAAGTTCTAGAGGCCACTTCCCCACAAGGCACTGCACGAGGTCCCTGTTTGTAGGTCTCCAGGATCAACTTAGATGTGTAATAACTTCATCTCCGTAAGAACCAGGAAAGACTTTGTCCTTGAGAAGCACAGCCATGAGAAAGATGGCCACGGTCTCAGCTTCTCTAACTTGAGAGCCTTAAAATTCAGATGCCAGCACCCTGGGCAGTCTGCAGTCAGGAGCATGAACATGGTCAGCAATGCTAAAGGTGTGTGGTTCCTTCAGGGGCTCCCCCATCCTGTCCAGGCTACCTCTTAGGGACTGGGAGGCAGAGAAGCCAACTTTGCGGCTTTCAAGCCAGCTTGTAGATCTAATTTTAAGTCATTTCAATAACATAAAAATTCATGTTCAGTGGCTGGGGAGATGGCCCGGTCAGTAAAATGCTCGCCGTGCAAGTCTGAGGACCTGAGTTTGATCCCCAGCATCCACGTAAAAAAGCCAGGTGCAGCAGCGTGTCCTGGTAATCCCAGTGCTGGGGAGGCCGACACAAGAGGGTCCTTGGGTTAGTCCTCTAGCGGTGGAGAGTGAGAGATCCGGTCTTAAAGGAAAAGGTGCAGAGCTATGGGGAAGACATTCAGGGTTGAGATCTGGGCTCCATGCGCATGGGCTCCTAAACTTACATATGCGCATGTGCACGCACGCACGCACGCACGCAGGGACGGAAGCTTTAGTGTTCACCTCCAAATAATGACTTCAGTTCTATGTAGACTTAACTAGTTCCTTCATTAAAAGGAGCTAGTCATTTATATTTTGGCATATAATTCTTCCAGCACTGTGTGTGGCTATCCCGTTTCAGGGTAACTTGCCCCTGTGCTGTGCCAGGTCCTTTGTATTTTAATACCATTCTGCTCCGTGTTCTGGACCAGCCTGGATTCTCACTGCCATCACAGTGGTGAGTGTTTTAGTGTTCAAAGTCCACCGAAGAGAGCTGCATTCATAGTGGACTTATTCTGTCAGCCTTCAAAATACCGAGCGTCCCTCTGGGATTTCTGGAGAGCTGGGCAGGCGCCAAGGCTCCTTTTTATGCTGTGGCGATGCCTCTTTCCCGCTGGAACCGTCTTAAACTTACCATTTGCAAGATTATCGTCCTGTGGTTTTCTGCCTCTACAGCTATACTCTTTCGCCGTTCTCTTCTCAAACTCAGATTTCTTATTTCCTCCTGTTCTTGGTGAAAACAGAGTGGGGACCCCAGAAAAATAGGAGCCAAAGTCTGGGTGGTGGCTTGCGTGGCAGAAGCTGCCTTTCCTTGCAGTTTCCCCAGGGTCCGGCTGTTCCTAGACGGTTCCATGGGCAGGTCCCAAGGTGCTGGCGCCTCCTGCTGCCACCTAGCAGCATTGCTCCTGTGTGACGCACAAGGAGCTTGCTAGTGAGGAGGGCAGAGAAAGGGCTGGAACCTGGCAGGTGAGCGCTCTAGCGCTCTCCCCCCTGAGCGGTGAGGGATGGAAGTCAGCGTGAACCCAGAGCTGGGCATCCAGTGAGGTGGGGTTCCAACCTGCTGAGCCTGGGGCTGGCCAGAGGTCCCTTCTCGACTTCCCTACCTTTTCTGTGTCTCCTTCAGAGGGGAGCTTGGCAATTCCGTTCTCCACAGAAAAGAGCTGCCCGCCTGAGGGACTCCTAGAAGTCATGTGGCTGTACTCAGTTGGATAGCAGAGTGTCTACCCCAAAACTTCAACTTGGGATATTTTAAGCGGCAAACGTTGGTGAGATGCAGCCACCGGTTCCATGGCGTGTGTCTGTGAGCAAGCGTGTTTGTGTGTGTATCAGGCATTGGGAGGGTTGCGTGTCCCACTGAAGGAGACCGGAAACGTGTTGCTCCACCCTTCCCCGCGCTGCATTCAGGACCAGCTGGTAATGTGTGGGCCGAGAGCGAAAATAAACATTGTGACCTCTCTATTCCAAATGAGTGGGGATCTCAGTGGTGACAGCCGAGAGAGAACGGAGCTGAGTCTGGGTCCTGCTGAGTGTGGACATGCACCTGTCCAGGCCCAACACCCTGGGTCTGGCCTTGACTACACGGTATTTGTGGAAGGGCTTCTCTATGTCTCTTTTCTTTGGAAAGGTCTCCCTGGCAGACTGTGCAGAGCTGGGGTGGTAACGCCGTCCCTCCTTTCTTCCTGGCTCCCTTCCTTTTTTTTTTTTTTTTTTTTTTATCTTCCTTAGCACGGTAAGGATCAAAGCCTCATGCATGCTTAGAAAGTGATGTTTTTCAACACACCCTTCTTTTATCTCCTAAAAGTACAAACAGTCCGGGATAATTAGAGCGCGCAGAACCCCGGCTCACAATTGCAAGCACCCCTGAATGGACAGGGAGTTCTGGTTGATGCTTTCTCAGGTTCCAGTCCGGGGTGTGTTGCTGGATATCAGGCAGCCTTTGAGCCTTCAAAGTCGAATTCTCTGCTTTGAAACAAAGTCTATCCCTTAGTCACCCGCCAGGGGCTGCTCTCCCTGTCTCTAGCGTCACACAGGATTCTAAACTACTTTCATGGAGGAAGGAGATCATAGAAGGGTGAGTGTCCCTGCCCCCAGTGACTGGATGCTGGTTCCTCTAACTACGTTCTCTGGAGAGGAGGAGTGGTTGGAGCCAGGAGCCTCTCTGTCCTAGAGGCCAAGTGCCCTCACACGATAGATCCCCCTTGTGGCTTATGAGTGGCTTTTGGGTGACGTTAGTGAAGAAGAAAGAGCCGCTGTGTGTGTAACCTCTGAGTTCTAGACGACCAGGGCTCCAGGGAGGCCACGGTTCTGGAGCTGCCCCAGGGCTCCATGGAGGTCACGGCTCTGGAGCTGCCCCAGGGCTCCAGGGAGGCCACGGCTCTGGAGCTGCCCCAGGGCTCCATGGAGGCCACGGTTCTGGAGCTGCCCCAGGGCTCCAGGGAGGCCACGGCTCTGGAGCTGCCCCTCGTTGCTGTGTGTGTGTTGCTCTGTTGTATAGCTCTGTTGTACTGGATGCTCCAAGCCCTCTGAGGCTCCGTTTGCTTTTTGCAGATGTCGTTCCATGTCTACACACACAGAGCAATAATCCTTACCGAGTTTCCTGGTTCCACTCCTGTAATCCCAGGGCTCCAGAGATGGAGGCTGGAGGATCAGGAACTTAAGATCAACCTCAGCTATAGATGAGTTCAAGGCTAGCTGGGCTTCATGAGACCCTATCTCAAACCTAAGAAACACAAAAACTGACAGAAGGCCCCATACATCATGGACTTAAGTCACCTTAAAGGAAAGCAAATTCTTTCCATGGGTCACACTCCCTGGGGGCACCTGAGCACTACTGTGTCAGCATCCATTTAATGAACGTTTTGGAATGCACTTCATCAATTAACATCCTTAAACCGTTACTTGCTGAATATTCGCTGTGTCAGGACATTCTCGAGAGGTCTCAATGGTTAGACATGCATTTAAGTGAGCATCCGCTGTCAATGGCCCCAGGTCTCTGGTCCACGCAGCCCACAGGCTGAGGCTGCATCCTTGCCCCTGTGCACAGCCCCGCATACAGGGAGTGGGCTCACAGTCGCCGTGTATTACTGTCTTAGCTCTTCATCTTCGCATCATCACACGTGCTGATGGGGAACATAGGTCTACATACCTGTACAGAGGTGAGAAACCTCCACAAAATGACCTGTGTCTGATAGTCAGCTCAGAGCTCCTAGGTTTCTGCGTCTTATGCAGTTTCCAACAAAGAAAAAGACAGAAATCCACTACATAATGTGAAAAGATTGTGCTCTGTATGTGGTCCGTCATGAAATCTCTGCTGTATGTTTTTGGGAATGATGATTATATGTATATACAGTCTGTAAGAGGCTATGCTGTTCAATGTTGCGTAAACTTAACAGATTCTCTAGTCTGAATATTTAACTTGTTATTGTAAAATGTGATTTCTCATTGAGAGATTATTTTTCTGTATGTATATGAGAGTATTTTAGGAATCTAATTTAAGTGCATAAACTATAGAAGAAGCTTAAAAACATATTCCGGGACTAGATATGCTTGATCAGATTACTTGGGTTCAACTCAACTAAATTTTATTAAAAAAACAAATCCAAGTTGAATGTTTAGGAATTCAAAAGTGTGAGATTTTTTTTTTCCTTCTGCCTTGCAGGGGATATGGTGTCAATGAAGTGGGTGGAGGTGTGTTGAAATGGAAGGGACCCTGCAGCCATGACCTGGGATGAGACCATGTTACCTGACAGGTTGCCTCATACAGATGGCATGTTCTGGAGAGTGATACACATCCTGCTCTCCACAAACCTGGTGCATAGACCATGGGCTCCAGTCAGGAATGTGGTCAGAGAATTCAGGAGCATTCAGGGAGGCCATCAGCTTTCCTCACCATTGCAGAGGGGTGGGGAGGCTGAGCCTGGGTTTTCTAGGCTCAGCTGTTTGCAGGCAGGGTGAACTTCCTGGAGGCCCAGGCTGAAGCAAGAAGCCTGCCTTCCGTATTCCACTCCCTTCCCAGAAAAATATCAGGAGTTCAGGCTGCTTCTGAGCACCGCCGGTATAGACCACCAAGAATGTTCCTTCAGGTGACCTAGGAAGGGTTTGTGAAACTCAAGTGTCTAACCTCTCTCCTCTGGCCCCTGCTTCCCGAGAGAGAGCATCTGCAAGTGACTTTAGTTAGTGGAGACCCTGAGTTCAACCTTACCCACCTGATCAGAAATGCTTCTCGATTGAGAGCGGGTTTCTGGTAACTCAGTGCATACTGATGATCACTGCAGGAGTCTAGGGTCCGTTTTAAAGGACAAGCAGGAGTGTGTGCTGGGCCAGTACTTCTTTCAGTAAGTTGTGTCTCTGGATACTGCCCCCTTTCTATCTTAATAACTCCACACTGGTGGATGCTGGAGGCAAGCGATGTCCTGCCCGCAGAGGTTCAGGCAGCTCTCCTGCAGGATGCTTTCTGGACTCTGCTAAGGCTAGAAATGACGGTGTTCTGTAGCTGCCTCTAGTCCCAAAGATGGGGCCACTTAGCTGTTCTCAGATGTAGCCTGGGAAGGCCATGTCAGGCCAGCGTGCAGAACCACACAAATTCTGACTTCTCTGTCCGCATAGACCCTGTTCCTTTCCTCCTGGAATGATGCCCCCTGGGCTGGGGTGGGCATGGGTTGTGAGGATAAACCAGCCAGACAACTGTCCCTTGTCCTGGGTGTTCTAAATCTGCAGACAAGAGAACACAGGGCCCTCCCCACGGCGTTGGGGAGGTTAGCCTTTGTGATCTCTGTAGTGGCCTACGAGGCTGGTAGCCTGCAGCTTCTTCAGAGCTTTGCCCAGGGCAGAACTAAGCACTCCCCCGATGATGTCCTGTTCATTGTAATACGTACTTGTTGCTAAGTAACAGTATTTTTCATGAAAGGATTATATTGTCTGTTTTATAACATCAATGGAGTTCTAAGGATTAGTAGACATTATTATAAAGTATAGAATTCCACATTTGTGTAAGGTTTGCTGAAGCAGGGTCACACAAGCTTCCTTCCTGTTTGTTTAAAAGCAGGTTTTTCTGTTACTTATTTTTTGATGTCTGAACACTCCTTGGCACCTTATTCCGTGTGAAATGTTGTTTTACCAATTCAGATCACAGCAACTGGGCACTGTCTACTTTCTCTGTTCCCGTGGCAGCATCGGTAGGCATCGCCAGGCCCGAGCATCTCGTTCCTTGGTCATTTTGACCTGTGTGGTTTAAATCACAGTTCGTGAATAAAACAAGAACAGCCAGCTTCACTACCTCGGATTATCATCTTGAGCTTTCTTCCTCCGCTTCTTTGCTGACACACAGGACGCTAACAGCCCTGAAAATGAGTGTCTCTTCCTGGGTTTATTTCCCAGAGATAAGGTTGTAGTTGTACAAGAAAAAGGATGTAAAAATAAATCTAAACAACGAAACATGGCAGCTGCCACCTTTTCAACTCTCCTGTGTCCTCAGATAGTTAGCTCTATGGAGACAGACTCCTTGTGCTGAGTATTCCTGAGAACATGAGAAATTCTACATTGTATTGATGAGAATTGCCGAGAATAGTCAGGGGGTGCAGAGAAACCTAGCAAGCCCGACAGGAGAGACAAACCCACAAATCACTCCCTAGAGATATTCTGCAGGAGAGGGTTTTGCTTTTTGGACAGGGTCACA
>CABHPQ010134665.1:0-10574 GCA_902168405.1 Peromyscus aztecus
GTTTAGAACACTTCCTTAGCCAGAAACTGAACAAAATTATCCAGCCTAAGGCTTATTTTATAATGAGTGCTATCTCATGGAATGTATTAATATTATAGGGAAGATGAAAAATATAGATGTTTATATATGTGTGCTTTCACAACATCAAAAAGTCAAACAGGGGCTGGAGAGATGCCTCAGCAGTTAAGAGCACTGGCTACTCTTCCAAATAACCTCGGTTCAATTCCCAGCACCCACACGGTAGTTGACTACCTTGTATAAGTAACTCTGGTCCTGGGATATCTCTTGCCTTCTTCTGGCCTCCATGGGTACTGCACACCTATGGTGCACAGACTCAAAATTAATAATAATAGTAATAATAATAATAATAATAATAATAATAAAAGTAAAACCTTTGAGGATGTTTCTCAGTCATGGAATATTTGTCTGGAATGCTCAAAGCCCTGGACTTCATTTCTAACACTGAAAAACTGTAAGAAATCTTAAGTTCAGGACCTAGACAGACAGTCAGCCACATGATCATAGGGTCAATTCTGTGATCTATTCAACTCTTACATGTAAGATGGACTTTGCCCTAGGCAAATTTACCCAACTGTATATGAAAATCTAAGTGTTCCTAGCCCTGTAAGGTAGGTCAGGCTAAACTAGTGTGGTGGGCAGGCTAGGTATATTTAGGATATGTTTTAGCATATGATGGGTTTATCAGGATTCCCCAAAGAGTGGAGAAGACTCTGAAGATGAACAAAAACAAAACAAACAACAGCAACAGAAAAACAGCTATGTGGACTGGTCAGCGTTGAATTCCTAATATGAGTCTCTCCTCTGGCACAGCCTCTCCTGTGGAAACCCCTATTCATCTGCAATTCCTGCTGATCAGCGCCACGCTTAGACAGCCTAAGCCAGCCTCCGCAGCCCTCCTCCTCACCCTCTCCTCCTGCTACCCTCCCCATGAGCTACCCTCACCCCGATACTGTTATCTCCTCTACACTTTTATACTGCTTTTCCCACTCTAGTCCTCGAAGTCAGGTGGCTTCAGTTGAGTGTCAACCATGTCACGTGTTTTCAGAAATCAGTGCATTCAGGTCCCAGAGAGGTGGGCTTGGGAGCCTGGGGTTTTTAACTAGTCATCACTGCATTCCTGAGCACTGACTTTGTGCCCAGCTACGTGGGCACAGAGGAACCAAAGGTTTTCCGAGGAAAACTCTTCTTTTCTACTGCGTTTTCCAAACACCTTTGGGGTCACAGCGAGTACCACCATTTTCGGGGTGCAAAGTCCCCACTTTCCTGGGGAAACAGCTTACTGTGTGAAAACGACTCAGCTCTGTGGTAGGTTTCCTCGTTCACCTACAGCTTCCTGTGAGGGTAAATTTTCTTTGTCACCTTGACTCCATTTAGAATTCCTTGGAGATACAGCTCTGGGCCTGGCTGCAAGGCTGTTTCCAGAGAAGTTTAACTGAGGAAGTTTAGCCTTGAATGTGGGTTAGACATATCATGGGCTGGCATCTTGGACTGAATCAAAAGGGGAAACTGAGGGAGCTAGCCCGGCGCCAGCATCCACCTTCCTTCAGCACCTGCCTGTGGATGCAGTATGGCCAGCTGCCTCTCTCCCTGCTGCTGTAACTAGAGCCCCTCCCATCACCAAACCTTCTCCGCCATGATGGGCTGCACCCTAACTGTGCTTCAAAATAAGTTCCATGGATTGTTGGTTTTTTTTTTTTTTTTAACAAATATTTTATATCGGTCTAGTCTGTTTACGTTTTGCCAAACCATTCAAAGTGTTCCTGGTGCCAAACTTCTTTGGGCGGGGCTTGGCCAGTGTCTCTGTCCATGATTCCAGAACCGGTTTCCTGAGTTTTTCTAACTTGCTTGTCACCCTCCCCGTGTGTGCTTAGCTGGGCTGTGCACAACAGCAGTCTGATACAGGCCAGGAGTAACGTGCTAATGGATCCTGTATCCCCCACTTCATTGGGGAGCACCAGCACAAGACAGGGTCTGCCCTGACAGGGGGTGAGCTGGGCCCTCCCTTTGTGGCTCCAAACTTACTTGGCAAGAGAAGGGACAAGTCTTGACAGGGTGGAGACTCTGGTACTTCTGCGGCGTAAAGGTGACCATGGCAAGCCACATCACGCCCCTGACTACTGGGCACGAGAGAGGTGACAAACCAGGAAATCAGAAGCCCATGTGAAGTGTGGTCTCTCGTGGATATGGTCCCCTGATGGCCTAGCTTGGTAGCTCACTGCTGCCATGTCAACATGGTGGAGACTGCGGCAGGAGAATTACCATAAATTAGAGACCACCCTGGGCTCCATAGTAAGATCCGGGTCAGCCTGGGCTATGCTGTGAAAACCTGCTTTTAAAAATACAAGTAAAAGAAAAAAGGTCACTCCCAGCTCACTTGCAGTCTAGCTCAGGGTTGGCCAGACACTCTGGGCAATGTGGTTACTGGCTTCGCTCCCTGCCGTGCACACAGAGCTCTGCTGTGCAGAGTGGGGCATGTGCGGCTCTAATGGGTCAGTCTCTTTCCAGTGCAGGGGACCACAACACAGCACCAGCTCTGTACCAGGGACTGAGCTATGCTGCGAAGCCTGGACACAGTACCCACCTGGGGGGAGGTGATCGGAGGGGTGCGCTCTTCTCTGACATCATCTCCGGAACTGACAGCCCACGGGAGTCGTGTGGTAAAGCCCCCGATTAGGTCAAGGGTCTCCTTATTCTTGTGCTTAGGGTGCACTCAGAAGACGAAAGCCACCTGCAACAAAACTGAGGGAAAGTTAACTCCCCAGGGTGAGGGGAGAGTCGGTTTCCGTTCCCACTGCAGCATCTGGAAGAAACAGAAATGGGCTGCATCCTAACCACCATCAAAGCACATTAAGCCAACATTCCTATGCATTTTTCTCTTTCATTTACTCAAGGACTCAAAAAGAATGACTCCCCTTGCATAGCCACAAATCCATGTGACTTGTCAAGCCATCATGGGGCCCTATGGATTTACCTGCCCCGGGGCAGGCCTGGCACTCGCTTAGTCCATTTTGGTCAGCCTGAAAGTCTATTAGTGTTAATACTTGGATTTCATTAGGTCATCCATTGGAGTGGACATCTAGTGCTGTTTTACATAGTTGGGCTTCTTTGTGTATGCATTTGCCTTGTGTGTGTGTGTGTGTGTGTGTGTGTGTGTGTGTGTGTGTGTGTGTGCATGTTAATGGGGTTCATATATGCATGCAGGTATGTATGCTCTGTGTACATGTGCATGTGGAGGTCAGAGCAGTCTTATACCATCTGGCACTGCCCACTGGTTTTTGAGATGGGATCTTTCACTGGTCTGGAACCTGCCAATCAGGGTAGACTAGCTCCCCAGTGAACCCCCAAAATCTACTTGTCTGTGTCTCTCCTCTACCATGTCCATCTATTTTAACAGGAATTCTGGGGATTGAATTCATGTCCCTGGACTTCCGAGGCAAGCACTTTACCTTCTGTCTCTCCCGTCCTCAGAGAGCTTGAGAACTGTTTCATGGAATGCCTACCATTCTCTCCTAGAGAGCAGACTAGAGCCTTCCCCTTGTACTAACTGCAGCCCCATCACCTCGTTTGCCAGTTAGATGGATTTCTTGAAGTCTTGTTGTGTGGTGGTGTTGAGAGTAAGGGGGAAGCCTGTCCCAACACTGAAGGGAAGAATCCCCCTGTGGTGGTTGACATCATAGAGACGATGCCTGTGGTAGTGGCGGGTTTCCCTTGTGTTTCTAATTGACTCTAGCTGACAGCTGATGCGGTTTTAGGGCATGAGGACAGACTGAGCTGATTGTCCCATTCTGTCATTCAAGAAAAACCATGATATTACAGTCTGCAGAGATGAGCTGACTCTAGGCTACTTCTCAACTTTATGCGGGGACAAAGCTCCCTCAGGAAGAGTGGCCTTTCCTCCATCCACCCCTAAGGACTCCCTGCTCCAAACCTAACTGTGTGTTTCCTTTAGAACGTGAGCTTATTGCTGTGCTGGGATTCCCGCTGCATCGGGAATTGAAGGGAGAACACCCTGAGGGAGTGTGGGCAGCCGAAGCTCTGAGTGCCCGCTCTCCTCCTGAGACCTGTTCCTGCTCCACCATTTCCAGGGTGTGCCAGGACCACAGGCCGAACTGTTCAGAACCAGAATGATTTCAGGTTTCAGAAGTTTTCAGATTTTGGCATATTTATGATGAAATATCTCAGTAGTTGGACCCAAACCTAACACTGAAATTGGTTTGTTTTGCGTGTACCACATTTACATCGTCTGAAAGTAATTTTATAGAATACTTCTAATAGTTTTGTGAATGAAGCCTTTTCATCACGTGGGGCTTTTCACTGTTGGCATCATATCGGTGCTCAAAAGGGTTTGGATGTCTTTGAACTAGGAATGATCAACTTGTGCTGTGTCCTGTATAAGTTCTCTACACAATTATGCATGGAAATGATCTGAAATGGGACTTAAAGAGAAGGGGAAAAATCCAAGCAGGGACATGTCACCCAAAATTCGTCTCCTAGTTCTTATCCATCTCCATCCTGAAGACCTTGAGAGGCTCCTAGGCCAGGTGCCCAGGGGAGGAGAGTCCTTACTCTGGGATTACCGGGGAGCCTGATAGGCCCTCAACAGAGATGGTGGGTAGTGCTGGGTCTCATTGCATTAGAGGTACCTGATTAGAGGTCAGGTAAGATCCAGGCAGGTGTTCTGAGGTCTTAGAAGGTGTGTGTGCTACTTGGAAGAAGGAATTTTGTGAAACCTCCAATCCCACTCCACAAGCCTTACTCTGGAATAAAAAAAAAAAAAAGACAGGAAATGAAATCAGGAGAAAAATACTTTGACCTGCAGACTACCTCCAACTGTGGCACACAACACATGGCATTGGCCATGGCTGTTCCTTTGGTTCTGGGGTCCCTCAGTTGCTTAGGTTAGATGGAACAATAAAAGGAGACCGGCTGCCCCACAGCCCCACTTTTTTTCAGAACTCAAGTCATTACCGTTTGGTGTTTGCTGGACTGGGAGTCAGGTGACCTTTGGCCCCTGGCACAGGTGCTGGCAGAAGGGACCGTCTAATTGAAGGCGATCTAAGCATCTCCTCATCATCGTTAATTTTCAGTGCCGCATGAGCTCATGCAGCTTGGTCCTGTAGGGACTGTAAGTCTGCTCTGAAATGTCAAAACTCAACACTTCTCAGCTTTCCTCTCGGCTCTGTTTCTTATTCCCGCCTTCCCCACAGCAGAGGTCAGATGCACTGTTGTGAAATACAGTGAAGCTGCAGTGGGAACAGTCCATGCATGTTAACTTCAAGGAAGGTAGACACTCCTGAGAGGGTCTTGGGGCCTTAACAAAGCACTTGAAGGAAGCAGAGTATCAAATTAATGCTTTTTGTGCTAAAAACATTAAGGTATTTAAATGTGTTATTCTAATCCCTGTTCCAGCCTGGGAACAGGAGGATCTAATATCTTTTACTTAAATCCCAGCCTTCCTGGACGGCTCCATTCTTCTCAGCCTCATTGAGGAAGAGGCAGCCCATAGCCAGTTACTTTCAGTGATTATTTAACCACGTGCAATGCACAATATGCACTCCTTTCAATTTCCACCTCGAGTGAGGTTGTCCAATTCTTAGAACATTCTACATCATTTCCCGGATCAGTTAGGTGTTCAGATGTTAGGTTTCTGTCAGAACATCATAGTAATTGTTCTGTATCCAGAGAAGTGATAAAATTGTCATGGACAAAAATACAAATGTATGTATATTCTGAACTGGCAAGCAAAATATCTGTGTTTCATAGTGTGCCCTTCCTCAGTTGCTGGGTAAGCTGATCTCAGGCAGGCGGGCAGCCTCCCCTTTTCTCACAGCCCCTTTCCAAATCTCAGCTGCTGAAGCAGCTTTTACAGCCTTAGGCAGGATCGAGTTATAAAGATTTTCTCGGTTAATAAAGAATATCAAGTTGCCATGACTACTCACAGCAGTAGGATGATGTGTGTTGCCTAGAGGAGAAGGCTTACAAGGGTTAGAGCAGCCACCAGTGGCACAGTCATTAATATCAGATGGTAGATAAATAGGCTGGTTGATCAATTGATAGATGATAGATAGATAGATGATTGATAGATAAATAGGTGGATGATAGATAGATAGATAGATACATAGATAGATAGATAGATACATAGATAGATAGATAGATAGATAGATAGATAGATAGATAGATAGATAGATAGATAATAGATAGATGATAGATAGGTAGATAGGTAGGTAGATGATAGATAGATAGATAGATAGATAGATAGATAGATAGATAGATAGATAGATAGATAATAGATGATAGGTAGATAGGTAGGTAGGTAGATGATAGATAGATAGATAGATAGATAGATAGATAGATAGATAATCTCTAGATCAGTTGTTAAGGTTTTTCCCTTTATAAGTGCAGATTTTAAAGGAAACATTTGCAATGTTGAACTACATATAGATACCATGAAATAGCTTTGGGTTACTAGAGTAGCTAGTCTTACAGCCTTGTGTTCCAAGGGTTATGAGTAAATAGCTCAGTGCTAGAGTATCTTCCCTCTTAGTTTCTTGGAACCACAAGAGAAGGACAGATAAAGTGTGTCAATTTATAGCTCCAGGTAAGTCATTCAAAGTGAAAGCTCAACGTACTTGGACAGTTTATGGAAGAACCAAGTCTATATCTGGTGGGCAATGCATGCACTGGAAGAAAAGGCTTTATATGAGTAAAGATTTTATATTGACAATGAGTTAAATGTGCCTTTAAAAAATGTACTGCCACCGTAACCTATTTCTACAAGGATGTTTTTAAAGCTATCGTCCTCTTTTTTGTGAAGTACAAGCAGGAACTCAAACCTTGAGTTATGCCAGGCGTGATAACACTTGCCTGTCACTACATATGTTTTTGCCATCCTGGGCTACCCCTCCTTCCTGTCTCGAAGTGGGAGGCATATAGAAACGGTCTATCCTGGAAGACAGAAGCATTGTATCTTAGTGATTTTGATAATCAGTGCCTATACTTTGTTGTTGATAAACTTCAGGGCTTATATGATGTCACAGAAATAGTAAGTTCCTACAAGGTATGTTTAGTATATGTGTGAAATTCCCAGAGTTACTGTCCAGTTACACGACCAAGACATAAAGCCAGCTGCTCACACTGCTGCCTGCTCTTCACGTTTCCTTGACACAGACTCTTGGTGTTTCGACCATAGCAGCCTCCACTGCAGAACCTTATGGTTGACAGTGAAGAAATGTAGACAGTGCTCTCAGATGTGGTTCTGATCTATAGTTTACAGAGGTGACTGGACCACACCAGGGCTCATGTCATTTTGTGCCAGGTTTTATCACAAATGTTGATAGAGGTTCATCATTGCATTCATCCGCAAATTAAATGCTTACCCTACCAGAGACTGTCCTGAATAGTTCTTAATGGTGCAGAGGTCCTCGTGAGGCATGCCAGATGGTGGCAGAAGGTGATTCCAGGCAAATACTGATGTACATTATCCAATGCTGACGAAAGACCGTGTGAAAAGTCCTAATGCCTGGAAAGCAAGTATCTACAAAGCCCTCCGAGTGCATATGCAAGATGATAGCCAGAGGCTAATGGTTGGCCTATAACAATCAAAGCATTGTGATCTGAAGAAGCAAGGTGGAACGAAAGACCAGGCTCACGTGTTAGCCCTCCCCAGGGGAGCCTTTGTGAGGCCAGAGATTGCTGCTGCCCATTTGTCAATGGGAGCTGTCATAAGAAGTCTGGAATGTTTTCAAGGACCTTAACAGGAAATAGAATCGGGACCACCAGCATGTTGGTCAGGAAGTTTGCAAACAGTGTCTGTCCCTGGAGCACAGTAAAATGACGTATTTTTATCTGCTTTCTGTGAACTATCATTCATGGAAAATATGGATTTCACAGAGGTGTCCAGACAGTCTTGAATTCTTTTCTTCTCTCCATGGATCAGTACTCTCTCATGGTTGTCCATCAACTGCATGTTCCCAGGTCTGTTGCTTATGTGGAAGTCGGATGCAATTTTTTGTTGTTCTTTGTAGTTATGACTAGAGGTGGACTGTGTCTTGGAAGCATGATCCAGATAGTCATTTTATTCACTGAATGCCTGCTGTATAGCAGAATTTGATGTTAGGAGTCTGGTGGGGGGTTTGTGAAAAAGCAATCTTCATTGCTTTGAAGGTTCCATGTGAAAGGAGTGTACACGTGAGTGGGTGGGCCATGAACAACAAAGGGAGACGAGAGAGGGAAGACCCGGCCCTTAAATGCTGCATATTTTGGAGGTACTGTTTCTTTAAGATTCCTTATAAAAGGGCTTCTCTTCAAGGGTGTGTGTGTGTGTGTGTGTGTGTGAGAGAGAGAGAGAGAGAGAGAGAGAGAGAGAGAGGGAACTTTTAAGTAACTCACTTGAATTCTTACCCACCAGTACCTCCAAATAACCTAGTCCTCAGGCTCTCTGGATCCACCTCCATCCTATCCGTCCTATGCCCAAACTCCTACATTTCCCACTGTACCCTAAGGACCATTCTCTACTGTCAATATTACCTGCTTTTAGAAGTTGAGACCACAGTAAGATGCCCTGCAAACTAGGACAGGAGCTTACATTTTGAGAAAGCTGAACATTTTGGTTAAAATATAGATTTATAGGCTGTTCTAGACAGGGGAGGCTGCATGGATAGCCGGGACATCTGGCCCCAAGTCTCCCATAGAATTGTACCAAATGCATCAAAAGAAGCAATACAGTGGTCCAAAAAAGTGGGCAGGCAGGGAAGTGCCTAACAGCCATGTATGCAGAATAGTTCAGTAACTTTTAAGTTTTATGCCTACAAATTAGGTATGCATGTATATGCTTAAAATAAGAGACCTTTAAATGATGTAAATTATTGTGTGGATGTGTGTATACATGTATGGTCACAAGCATGCCACAGTGTATATGTGGAGATCACAGGACAGCTTGAGGGAGTTAGGTCTCTTCTTCTACCATGTAGGACCCAGAGATCAAACTCAGGTTGTTGGGCTTGGCTGCAAGCACCTTTACCCACTGAACCATCTCACCAGCCTAAATAAGAGACACTCAAAGGTACTACATGAGACTGGAGAGATGGCTCCGTGATTGAGAACTCTTGCAAAGGACCCAGGATCAGTTCCCAGCACGTGCATGGCAGTTCACGATTGTTTGTAACCAGTTCCAGAGAATCTAATGTCCTCTTCTGACCTCTCTGGGCACTGCATGCATGTGATACATTACATCCATGCAGATAATACACTCATCCACATTAAGTAAAAATAAATAAATCTTGAAAGGTACTGTGACTTTGGAAAGTAAGTGGCCACTATAAGAAACATGTCATAGTCTTTTATTTCAATGGATTGTCTAATCAAAGAAAAATCCCCATCATAGTATAGTTTCCTTCACAGGAAAGTGAATTTTCCAAGTGAAATTTTCTGATACATTGGCAGTAAGTCGCCTAGTACTTCTGTGTTTTAGGCTTGGTATAGTCTACGCCATTCCAAAGGAAAGAGGAAGTGCAATTTTATCTGTCTTGTTCTGACATTCCCACACTACCATCTCATGTGAAGTACTTACATTTATAGGATATCTTCAATGAAATACCAGCCTAAATTGAGGCTAAATTGAAGAAGACTCTGTAAGGTTTAAGAAAAGGGAATGAGATTCAATGGTATTGCAAAGTTATCATCATCATCATCATCATCATCATCATCATCATCATCTGACCTTTTCCATGCTCCTATGGTATCATTTAAGCATGGCTAGGTAGCATGTGAACTAGGAAGAACTTTGATAATCACTGACACAAACCACTTCAACGTTACGTAGAATCTGGTTAGAAATTCCCGTCACAGGCTGTTTGTTACGTCTCTGTTGCTGAGGCAGTGTCCTGACCAAAAGCAACCTAAGGAAGAAAGGGTTTATTTGGCTCACATTTCCAGAGGGGATAGAGCCCTTGATGCTGGGGAGGCATGGCAGCAGGTATGTGAGGCTAGCCTAGCAGTCAGGAAGCATACTGATCACATTTCAAAGACACACGGGAAGCAGAAGAGAACAGGAAGCAGGGCCACAGGCTATAAAACTCAAAGGCTGGCCCAAGTGACGTACTTCCTAAAGGTTCTCAGCCCTCACAAACAGTGCCACCAACCAGGGACCAAGTGCTTGACTACATGAGCCTATGGAGGACATTTCTCCTTCAGACCACAACACAGGCCCTTCCCTGGCTTTCTGAATGAGGGTCTGTAGATGACTTTGGTCCTCGTTTAATGCTTGAGATTCACTGATCTGGCACAACATCTGCAAACTTCTCGTAGTTAGTGTCTAATTAATCATCTGGGATCAACTAGTGAAAGTATTCAGTGAATCTAGTTAGTTGGTTGGTATTGATGATCTGCCTGGCATTCTCTTGGATGTTTCTGGAAGGAGTCCTTTTCAACCCCTCCAGCTCATGGGAGTTCTGTACACCAATCCATAATCTAGGCCCAGCCCCCTCTGAAAGGGATTTGCTAGGTTCACTTATAATACCCTGAAAGATCAGAATGAGAAACTCACTATGACCAGG
>CABHPQ010134666.1:0-24545 GCA_902168405.1 Peromyscus aztecus
TTTTTTTATTATTTTTTAAAAGATTCCTGCTGGTTATTGGCTTATCCTAACAACACTGAGTGGAGGAAGTCAGTGGGTTTGGGGGGGAAAAGGTGGGGCAGCTCTTCCCGGGCAGCCTGGCTTTGTGCTCTCCTTATCTAGCAGATAGTCAAAGCTAACAGTCCTATTTCAACCTGAGATTCTGGATCTCTTGCTTGAAGCTCCCATGCAGCTGACAATGCATTCCTTTTCCTGGGTTTATGGGGCCTCCCACAGCTTTTGCCTTTATGGTAATCTGGACCACACAAAACATGCTGCTGTAATCCCCCAGTTTGTTATTTTTTTTTCTTTAAGTTAGTTTTCTGCAGTAGGAGTTAAAAGGGCCATAGTTCTACTCTATCCATGTGATCTACATATGCTCCAGGAGAAATATGGGTAAGATCTACACCTGTAGAAGCTGTTTGAGGACAGTCCAGCATAGGGCAGCAGCTCACTCTGGCTTCACCAGCAGCAAATGGCACTATTGAAACTGTGGGATATTCCAAGCAGTCCTCCCTTTATCCAGTTCATGGGCCAGTGTGTTTGGTGTCTTATTGAAGACAAGGACTTCTAGTCTCCAGGAACTCAGGTTAAGGAACTTATATCACTGATTCATTACAAACCTTATCCCACCACACACATTGTACATACTTCCAGAGAAGGGAAGGAGTTGGTATTCTCAGTACTGTATTTCTAAGGATAGTCTCCTCAAATAGCCTTCCTAGCCGCACGGGGACCTCTGCTACTTATTATGAATGTGAATATATTCAGACTTACATGGATCATTGTATTTTCATTTACTCATTGGTCTAGTTTTTTCTTTACATGTAAAATTGTATTAATTATTTTCTTCTATCCTTTTATTTCTTGTCCTTGTTCTGAAGTTTTATATACTATGTCCTATGGTTTTCGCTAAGTAGCTAAAATATGTAAATATATGTAACTTTTATTTTTTTCCAAAAAGCTTAAACATGGTAAGCATTACTATCTTCCCTATCAAATAAAAGAAGTAGAGGATGATTTAACTTCTTTGCTCTCATTTATGTTGTTATTACATTTTGTATTTAAATCTAAAACTTTGGTATTTAGGAAGGTTAATATTTGTTTTGATAAATATACAATCAAGTATTTACAATAGTACGTAGACTACTGAGCCCACTTCTGGGCTCCGGAAACACACTGACAATAAGACGCGTCTTTCTGATATTTATCCTTTTACTGTCCTGATTCCTCTGCTCACTCTTATTTCTTGAAATTCGTTTTAGATGGAATTATTTTCATGTTGAAGTACACCCTTTAATATTTATTTCAGTAAGATTTTAACCAATAAATTTTTATTCTTTATTTATCTAAGAAATCTTTTCCTTCACATATATAATGTGTTTACGAAGCTATATCACATATTTCAAAGATCAGCTAAATACTTTGAATGGACAGTCAACTAGAAAACAAAATGGAACTGATCACACAAACCTGACTTTATGAAAGAACCCTTAAAGTGTATTTCAAACAGAATTCAGTCCAGTGTACTTCTAAAGAATTTTTAAAAGTTAAAACAAACCAAGAATGGCCAAGGGTGGGGCCAGCCAGATAGCTCAATGGATAAAGTTGTTTATTGACAAGAGGGAAGGCCAGAGTTGATGTCTGGAACTCACCTAATGGAAAGGGAGAACCAACCCATGCACATTGTCCTCTCAATTGAGCAGCACACATGAGCCATAACGAGTGTGCACATGCACACATGGGCACACATGCACACTAAATATAATGACAACAACAACAACAACAACAACAACAACAATAATAATAATAATAATAATAATAATAAAGAATGGCCAGCAAGATTATGGTAAATTATTTTCCAGGATGAGGAAAATTAAATCACTTTGTCTGTTTATGTCTGGATTTCTTTTTCATGTTCAGCTAGTTTGGTATAGTTTCTGCTGATTAGTCTGTTAATTCAGTTTAAACATTTGCTCAACGTATTTTACTTTACAGAGAGTCTTTCATTTCAAAAAGCTAAGAAGGAGGGCTGGGACTGGAGCTCCTGTTTAACACGCACAAAACCTGGACCTCAATCTTAGTATCTTCTCCTACCCTGAAAAGACCAAAACCCAAACTGTGGGTGTAAAAAGGATGCAGGTATTTGGGTAGAAAGGGTGTCAGATGGTTGGGGGGAATAAAAGATATAGTTACAATGGAAAGAAACAAAACTATGGGTTTAAACGAAAAGTAAAATAATGTGTTAAAATATGTACAGAAGAAAAAAATGATGATTTGTAGAACAAAATACAAGAAGACTTGAAGTGAATGTTGAGACAGTAATGGCAGCATAATTTAAAAGGTCATTTGACGTATCAAGTTATAAAGGATGGAGAGCTGAATAACTGCTAAGTCAAGGTACCTTCAGCACTCAATAAAAATTATTGTTCTTTAAAATAAAATTTGGAGACTGATGATGTAGCTCAAGTGTAGAATTCTTTCCTAACAGGTGCAAAACTATGTTTGGTCCACAGCCTCATTAAAAAAATAAAATAATGTGGAACATGGAGTCAGATAAATGTTCATGTTGCTCTCATTTTATCTCGTGCTCTTTTTTTTCAATTTATAAAAGCAATATATAAATATAACTTAACATAGTAAGAAAACTTCAAACTGTCCTGAATTCTTTTTTATAGGATAGTCCAAATTTGAAAGTTATATGTAATTGTGCTTAAATATTTCTATTATATCATAGAAGATATGAATAAGGTTTTTTCTTACATATGACTTTTTTTGTGTGCAATCTATCCAGTCATGCATGACTTATTAGCAGGGAAAGATCCTCAGTAGGTTTGCCTTTGAGTGAACATTATAACATATATTTATACTGATTTAGATGCATGTGATGCTACCAGGTTTAATTCATAGACTGTCTGGGTCTATGATATATCTAACAATTACTAGAATGTTATGGTATTATAGGTTGAGTTGGTTTAACTTAATGTGAATCTGTCTCTGTTATGAGATGTCTAGAGAGATGATGAACTATTACTTCTGGGTCTGCCTGTGAGGGTCTCTGGAAATGACCAGCATATGTTTGTGGACTGAGCAAAGAAGATGGCTTCCCTTATTCTGTGTAGATATCATCCTATCTAGCAAGGGCACAAATAAGAAAGCTGACAAAGAGAAAATTCACCCTTTGGATAGTGGTATTTCTGGTTCTTAAGGATGTGGACCAGATTTGATTGAACTGTATCTCCAGCTGTCTAGTTTTTGATGACACATTGAGGAACTTCTTGATCTTTATCACCACATAGATGAATTCCTTAAAAAAATTTACCCTGATAAGTCTGTGTCTATTCCATTAATTCTGTTTCTATAGAGAACCCAGACTCATACAAAGGCTTTTAGTAGTAACTTAACAGGATAAGAACAGTAACTAGGCTATGTACCCAGATCTTTATCAGCTAATTTACATCTTGTCACCATCACTTACCTGTCAGATGTATAATTGGGAAAAATTATTTAGTCTTTCTGTGTATTAATGTTTTTCATCCATAAAATTGGAAAACAGAGCAACTACCTCATATGTTTGTTTTGTAGGTTCACTAGTTAGAGTGTCTGAGTCATGATAATCCCTCAAACTAATTGGTTGTTATCAATATTACTAAGTATATTCTATTTCTAACATTAGATAAGGTCCTTAATATCTATGAATAAATAATGGCATTTGCCGTATGTATCTATTAATCAGATATTATACAAAGCATGATGGAGGCTTAGTGCCTGTTTCAATAAATGTTGGCTTAAACTATAAGCTTTAAAAATGATCCCTGAGCCTTAGATGATGACATAGATTCATCCATTGGGCCTGAGCTCCAAAATTCTGCATTTTGATTTGGTTGTGGCTTTTAGAATTATCTTGGTCTGCTGCAAAGAGACATTTCCTTGATTGCAGTGAGGACTACATTGATCTGTGGGCATAAGGACAGATATTTAGAATGGAGTTAGGATGATGCTGGTTTAGTAAAGTGGTAGTTGTAATTCTCCTCTGAGATCCTTGACTTCAGTTGCTCTGAAGAGCAGGTGGAACCAGTGTAAGAGGCAGATGAGCAGGAGTTTACTGTGACAATGTATCTCTTAGGAATGTCGGAAGCTACATGCATGAAGTCTTATGAATGTGACTACTAAACATTCTCTGAATAAGAACAGCCGTGGTTGGCTACTCCCACAAGTTCTGCTCTACCTTTACTCCAGCACATCCCATGGGCAGGACAAATTATAGGTTGAAGGTTTTGTGTCTGGGATGGTGTTCCAGTCCCTCCACTGGAAGCCTTGCCTGGTTACAGAAGATGGCCTGTTCAGGCTCCATGTCCCCCATTACTAGGAGTCTTCCATAGGGTTACTCTTGTCGATTCCAGTGAGTTTCTATTATACTAGGTTTTTACCTCATCCCCCAAATGTCCCCAATTCCAGTTGTCTCTCCCAGTACTCTCTCCCTGGTAATGTGATCCCCACCCTCCCCCAGTCCACCCATGATATTTTATTTCCCCTTCCCAGGGGAGATCCATGTGTCCTCCCTCCTTGAGCCCCCCCTTTGTTACTTAGCCTCTCTGTGTTTATAGATTGAAGCATGGTTATCCTTTACAGCTAATATCTACTTATAAGGGAGTATATACCATGTTTGTCTTTCTGGATCTGGGTTATCTCACTCAGGATAATTTTTTCTAGTTCTACCCATTTGATTGCAAATTTTATGATGTCCTTAAAGAAATAGCTGCATATGACTCCATTGTGTAAATGTACCACATTTTCTTTATCTATTCTTCTGTTGAAGGACGTCTAGGTTGTTTCAAGTTTCTGGCTACTCCACGAGAGGGAGCCCATGCATGACATTGCTCGGAGGGCTAGGAACCAGAGGCTGGATATGGGTAGCCCAGAGACTTTGGATAGAACAAAACATGACTGGCAAAAACAAGCAAGCAAGCAAATAAACAAAAACAAAAACAAAAAAAGTCAGGGAAATGATTCCTAATGATAATCTGCCATACTAGCATAATCCTCATCAGAGAAGCTTCATTCAGCAACTGATAGGAGCAGATGTAGAGATCCAGAGATGGAACTTGGGGAATTCCATGGAAAAGAGAAAGGAAGGATTGTAAGAGCCAGGGGGGTCAAGGAAACCACACAAGAACATGGCTCACAGAATCCACTAACCAGGACTCATAGGCACTCACAGAGACTGAAGCAACAGTCAGAAGCCTGTATTGGTCTGACCTAGGTCCTCTGAAAATATGTTATGGCTGTGCAGCTTTGTGTTCTTGTGGGACTCCTAACAGTGGTAGCAGGGGCTGTCTCTGACTCTTTTGTCTGCCTTTGGGACCCCTTTCCTCCTACTGGGTTGCCTTGTTCAGCCTTGACATTGAGAGTATGTGCCTAGTATTACTGTAATTTGTTATGCATATTTAGTTGATATTTCTGGTAAGCCTCCCTCTTTCTAAATGGAGGAAGAGTAGATGGGGGAGAGTGGAAGATGGGGAAGGGACTGGGAAGAGAGGAGGGAGCAAAAACTGGTGGAGATGTAATATATGAGAGAAGAATAAATAAATTAATTAATTAAATTTTTCCTTTACTTGTGCTATTAGCTTGTATATTGTGCTTAGTATTAAAGCATGAAAATGTAGAATTACAATATTTACATTAAAAGAAACAGATTTAAAAATATACAAAGTGTGTGTTTGACATTTATTTTCAGTCATATTTAGTATTATTTCAGCCCTCTTCTTTTCTGTTCATTTGTCTGACTGTCTACTTTTAGAGGATTTAAAAATGTTTGTTTCTTTTTGAAAACTAGTGGTTTTGAGGTAAAGAGTTAATGTTTTGCAGTTTTCTTCTTTCATCTTTTTCAACATACCCTTTTGCTCCTTAGCATCCTTTGTTTCTGAGGTAAAAGCCAACTGCTAATTGTGTTATATTCCTCTGGTTTCAAAACTTCCATTACCAGTACGGTGGTACATTTGATTCTGGGCTGTAGCTTGCAATGCTTTGGTATTTTTCTTCAGCGACTTTTTTCTCTACGCTGTAGATGGATGAATTTTATGACATTTACTTCATCCTTCTTCCTTACTTCTTCTGCCGTTTCAAATGTGTTCTTGGATCCCATCAAGGAGATTGTTGCATTACTAAATGTACTAGTCTGTTTTCTGTTGTCAAAACAGAATGCTCAATGTTGGGTACTCTATAAAGAAAGCAAACTGATTTTGTTGGCAGTTTTGGAAACTAAAGGTCCAGTTTCGGGTGGCCTCATCGATTTGGCCCCTGCTGAGGGCTTCATGGCAGATGACATCACAATGGCAAAAGCATGTACAAAAATATCACACGGTGAGAAGGAAGGCTGAAATAATAGGGGTTAAGGTGGTTCTTTTTGTAGAAACTCACTCTCACTTTCCATGAGAACCTCAATTCAAAAGACCAGCACCTTCGATCAGCTAAGCATTATCTAGTAAACACTGCCTCTGGAAGGTTCCAACAACTACTAACAGTTCATCTGGGAACAAGTTTTCAGCACAGGAAACTTTTGAGAAAACCAAAACTACATGAAAGCCATAGTATTAGACTATTACTCCCCCCTCCCCCCAAAATACTAAATAAATCACACTTTCACAGATTCTCTTGATCTATTGAAATTCTCCTATCTTTTTTAATCCTTGCTAACACATTTGTCTTAATTTTTACCACAGTTTTTGTATGAACATATTTATACAATTTCAATTATAATCTTTACCTGGTAAACTCAACATCCAGGACCACCCAAAGCTGGAAGTTTTCATTTCTAAATAATATGGCAATTCCCATTTCTTGTTTTGTTTTTAATCTTTAAATAGTTTGGTTGAAATACTTTGCCTATTTATTTATTTATTGAGACAAGATCTTACCTTGTTTGCTGAAGTTGGATTTCATTTTTAATTACTCCTTTTATTGTTGATATTATCATATAGTTACATCATTCCCCCACTTCCTTTTCTTTTCTCCAAACCCTCCCATCGACTACCCTTTGATCTTTTTCAAATTTATGACCTCCCTTTTAATTAACTGTTGTTAAATTCGTATATGTATATACTACATATGTATTCCTAGATACAACCTCTTTAGTCTGTATGATGTTACTTACATGCCTGTTTTCAGGGCTGATCATTTGGTGCTGGATAACCAATGGGTGTGCTCTTCCCTGGGGAAGACCATTTCTCCCACTCCCAGCCTTCCTCAGTTGTTTGTAGTTCTTTGTTGTTTTGCCTCTATGTACGTCTGTGCACCATGTGTGCACCTGGTGCCCTCATGAACCAGAAGAGGGAATTAGATCTGCTGGGACTGGAGTTACAGAGGGTTGTGAGCCACCACGTGGATGCTGGGAACCAAACCTGGGTCTTCTGCAAGAGCAATAAGCACTCTTAACTGCTGAGCCATCTCTCCGCATATACCTCACCCCTAAGGTTTATGGCCTGCGATTAGCAAGAAGGAAAGTAAAAAAAAAAAAAAAAGGAGAGGGAGAGGGGGAAAGAAGAGGAAGAAAGAGAGGAAGGAAAGGTTTAAAGCCTATAATCTTCATTTCTTCAAGGTCACAAACCCAGTGACCTAAAATTTCCCACTGGGCCATCCATCTCTTACAAGTTTTACACTATCACATGGCGCCCTGCTGAGGACAGAGTCTTTACTCTAACACGTCATCCTTTTCGGACAGTAGGATCCACACAGATCAGTATATTCTATCAGTATATTCTAGCAATTACCGCTTCTTTTTGTTGTTAGTGTTTTAGTAGCTTGCTTGAGTTACCCAAGAGCAAGCAAGCAGACTCTGGTTTCCCTTGTGCTTCTGATGTATGTGCTCAGGGTTTACTCAAATACTATGTTTTGCTTGGTTTCCTGGGGAGGGGGGTCATCCTTGCATGTGTATAACTCAGCACTGGGGGGAGGTCTGTGCTCAAATGGTGCTAGTCTATGGGTAGTGGAGCAACTACCACAGCTCAGGCAGCTGTAATCTGCCTTGCCTTTTATTTTCTGAAAGGCTATTGTGACTTTCCTTGAATAAATGTGTAGTTTTTATTATTTGCTTGCCTTTTAAATTTTTATTCAGCCAAACTTAATTTAGTCTTTCATTTATAGTATCTTTGAACACATTTCTGACTAGTCCACTACTGCCCCCTAACTTGACTACAGCTTCATGCTGGTAAAGATGCTGGCTTCCAGTTTTTCTTTTCTTTCTTTCTTTCTTTCTTTCTTTCTTTCTTTCTTTCTTTCTTTCTTTCTTTCTTTCTTTCTTTCTTTCTTTCTTTCTTTCTTTCTTTCTTTCTTTCTTTCTTCCTTCCTTCCTTCCTTCCTTTCTTTCTTTCTTTCTTTCTTTGTAAAAATATTTTTATTTTAATTTATTTTTAAGGTTATAATATAATCACAAAAGTCCTTCCTTCCCTTTTCTCCCTCCAAACCTTCTCATATATCCCACTCCTCATTCTCCTTCAAATTCATGGCCTCTTTTTATACTTACTGTATTACATGCAGATATGTATGTGCATCTATGTATACACATACATATATATATATTTATATACATGCACATACATATATGTGTATATTCCTAAATATAACCCGCTCAGTCCATATAACACTATCTGTATGTATGTTTTCAGGGCCGACCATTTAACACTGGACAATCACTGGTGTGCTTTTTCCCTGTGGAAGACCATCTCTTCTGGTCTCAGCTCTCCTCAGTTCTTTGTTTAGGACTGATGTCTCGTGGGCTTTTCCAGGCCACTTCCACACGATTTGATAGAATCCACTTCTCTATTTTCCCCTTACCTTTGAATCTATGTTTCTAGTAACTTTCTACTACTGCTGGTGGTCACAATATATCAAACCCACCAGTTTTGCAGACGGCAGGATCCCAGGCAAGAAAGATCCAGAATCTTGCTCTTATTAACCAAAGCTCTGGCCTAGTAGATTTTGCAGACAACTTACTGAAACATCCATACCATAGCCTAAAGTTCAAAATGTTGACTATTTTAATATAATAATAACTATAATAATATTATTATTAAGTAATATCTATTTTTTTATCTTAAAGTAAATCTTCAATTTTGCAAAATATAATCAGATGCTATTTTATAGGGGATTTAAAAATGTTTGATTGTTGTTCATATAATTTTTAAAATTTATTTATTTATGCATTTTTACATTCATTTATTACGTACTTCGTGTCATGAGTGCATGTGTGTGTGTACATCCCATGGTGCACTTGTGGAGGGCAGAAGAAAATTTGTGGGAGTCAATTTTCTCCTTCCACTGTGTGGGTTCTGTGTATTGAATGAATTAAGGCTAGGCCTGGCAGCAGGTATATTTAACTACTGAGCAGAATGGCAGACCCTTGTTGTTGTTTTTAAACTGTGGAACAAAACCTTTCTTTTTCTTCTTCAAAGAGTTGGTAATTGGGTCTTCTGGAACAAACTGACAATGGACAGGCTGATAGGAGACAAGATACTGAAGTTTAGTATCTCAAGAACATGGGTGACACAGGGCACTTATTAACCCATTGAGACTGAAAAGTGTGTACATCCTTCTTCATAAGCAAAAAGGAAGTAGAGGCTGGAGGCCATTTTAGTAAATGATTTTTCGTGGCGATGAGTGAGTCCAAAGACTAAACAGCGAGTAGGGTCAAAGGTGACCTGAGATTTGGCATGGTGTTTCACTTCCATTCTCTTTTGTAGGAACCGTTACCACTTGAAGAGATTATAAAGAGGAGGTTCGTGATCACTGCAGGCTTCCAGAAGAATTTAGTCAGGTAAGGGGATTTCCAAGGAGCCCTTTCCTGGGCTTTGGGAGAGATTGTGTTCCAGAGGAGAGAGACAAAGAGAACTTAAGCCTTCCTTTCTAGTTCAAAGTACCCAGTTAGCTAAATGTCATACTGGGAGCATTTGTAAGCCCCAGCACAGCATCTCCTCAAATGAAACACTAGCTCTAGATTATTCTTAAGAAGATGACAAAAGAGCACTTTACAGGGTGGAGGCAATTTTGAAGGACATGGAAAAAAATTAGAAATTGTACATAACAGCTGTCAAAGAGCCCTGAGAACTATTAGAGTTTTGGAAGGACTTTTGAACTTGGAGATTTAAGTGACCTAAATTGAATCTTAATTACTCTTCCTCTGGAGCAAGACAGTGACCTCCCAGGTGGGTGGTGGTTCTCTATAATGAGACAGTAAGGTAAACTGACCGCTCCTTTCAGAAAAACATCCTGTTTTGGTTTTTAGCTGCCCCAGGCAGTGGCAGAGCTCAAGTGGGTAAATTTGTTTCTGAGGGTATTTAATTTGAAAGTTCATTCTCATTTGCCTTTGAACACACACACACACACACACACACACACACACACACACACACAACTTTCTTTCCATGAGTACATGGTGATGAGGGGAAAGAGAGAGCTAACAGATGGTAAAACTCTCTCAGCATGGATTTAACCACTTCAGATTTTTAAATGCTGGCATTTTTCAGCTTCTGAGGCAGGATGTTTGGCCCTGGCATAGCAGAGCTGGCTGATGGAAGTAGCCTAAACACCATTAAGTGATTCTCTGATGTAAGAGGAATTTCCCTTGAGTACCTACACCATGGAAATGACTTTATGGTTCTATAATTAGTACTTTAATGCCTTCGACAGAAGGAGAGGTTTCTGGGTTAGTGAACAGTTTAAGTCTGCATAAAGCTTTCCAGTCAGGGTTTTTTTGTTTGTTTGTTTGTTTTTGTTTTGTTGTTGTTGTTGTTCAATTTCATGTTCACGATGCAGGGCCTGTTGGCTCTTTCTTACCAGTACAGGTAAGGTCTCACTGAGGGCATAGATAAATTGTCAGCCATTGCATATTTGCTTACAATGAATGTGTCTATGGTTTGAACTAAATGGTTATTTTAAACTCTTTAGGGAGCCTTTCTTTTAAAAAATGTTTATGATATTAACTAAATTTTCATTTAAAAGAATCAGAAATCCCATGCCTCCCTTATTATGACGTTTCAGAACAGGGCAGAATTGCCAGGGATCTTCCGTGACATCTGGCCCTCTCCTTTCATAAGCTACACTGGACAGATGGCACTTCAGCCCTCACACAAAAGGTTCCTGTGAAGAGTAGGCTCACCACACTTGGGATCACCAGCTCCACTTTTAATACCACCATGCAGCTCTAAGAGTATCGTTGGGCTACAGAAACTGCATTAAAAATAGAGGCATTTTTAGTTGCACCAGTTAAATATCTATTGGGGAATGTATGGTTTGTCTACACCAAGTTCTGGCTTCATTTTCCTGCCCTCGTTAGTTTCAGAGAGATTGAACAATATCATGGTTTAAGGACATAGACTTAGATCTCTCCCTTTGTCTGCTGTCTGGCAATTTTCTTATCTTTTGTTTCAAAGCGACGGTTTGCATTTGAAAGTTAATAAACGGCACCAACACGTACTGCTTCTTACTTTGTAGACATTGTTTCAAGTTCCATTCATTTAAAGGTCTGTAAGCTTTGAAATAGTTGAACTCTTTAGCCTCCACAATCACCTTAGTGGAGTGTCATGATTGCTGCTTCACAGAAACGGGGAGCCTGAGCTGTTGAAAAGCCCTGTCCATAGACGAGGTCAACTTCAGACAGAGGAGCAGGGTGCACATGACCAAACACTTCTGGAGCACACAGTTCTCAGTGCTATTGGCACAAAGCCTTCCTCTGTAGATGAATGGTCTTATTAAATAAGAAACACAGAGCCAAATACAGAGTTAAAAGCCAACAGGTCAGCAGAGAGGTAGGACAGCAGCGGCAGTGAAGGGTAAGGGTTTTAGTCTCAGCTCTTAGCTATTGCTCTGACCTCTTGGCTTTTAACTCTGTATTTGGCTCTGTGTTTCTTATTTAATAAGACATTCATCTACATTCCTCTGTAGTGGATTTTGTACTTTTGGCCATATAAATATATTTAAATTTCCTCTTTCTATTATTGTATTTTTTCTTTTTCATAAATGGTGTGTATTTAGATGTTTCATATAATTACAATATTTTTAAATGAGCGAGCAATAGCTAGTATTTATTGAGAACCTACTACATATCTATTAGTTACTAAAAAATTACATAGGCTTTATAATAATAAGAAAAAAACCCCACTGTAAATAAATAAATACATCCCACACCAAAATTCACCAGACACAAAGTCTATACAACTCAAGAACTTCTATACAATTAGAATTGGGCCTTCGGAGTGGAGGCTGTGGAGCTTCATGTTAAATGCTACACTTCCAGTATCAAATATATTTCATGCCCTTACCTACAACCAAAACCTAAAAAACTCATGGCAAAATGAGAACTAGAAAAACAATTAGTTTTATATTGTCTTTCTTTTTTTTTTAAAAAAAAAATATTTATTTATTTATTATGTATACAGTGTTCTGTCTGCACACCAGAAGAGGGCACCAGATCTCATTACAGATGGTTGTGAGCCACCATGTGGTTGCTGGGAATTGAACTCAGGACCTCTGGGAAAGTAGCTAGTGCTCTTAACCTCTGAGCCATCTCTCCAGCCCTATATTGTCTTTCATAATTAGTATCTTTTACCTGTATTCAGCCCTTCTTCGTGCCCCAATATTGAACATTCTTATTCTCTTTTCTTCACATTAGGCCATACCAGCAATATACTTCTGTTACTTTATAAAACTAATCTATGCCAGGCGGTGGTGGCACACACCTTTAATCCCAGCACGTGGGAGGCAGAGGCAGGCGGATCTCTGTGAGTTCGAGGCCAGCCTGGTCTCCAAAGTGAGTTCCAGGATAGGTGCAAAGCTACACAGAGAAACCCTGTCTCGAAAAACAGAACAAAACAAAACAAAAAACTAAGCTATAAAAAATGTTGCTCTGTATCTGTGTCCCTTCTTACATTTTTTTCATCTTCCTTTTCTCTCTCTACCTCTTCTTGTTTGCTAACCCAATCTTTCTTTTCATAAAACTACAGCTCAGAATAGAATCCCCTTTGCAGTCCCTTAGCACAATTTTCATTAATTTCAATTCAGGGAATGTTATTAGCCCACAAATAGAATTTTCATTTTTACAGTGTAATAAATCATTGCATGTTAGAAATATGTGTAAATTGGTATTAATCCCTGACACTGAACTAAAATAAGATCCTCTAGGATACAGGAAAGCAAACTAATAAAATAGAAAATCCACCATTGCTGGAGTATGTAGAGATAATAATCGCATATTATTATTTATTTAATGTATTCCTCATTGGTTTTACTTTATTATAGAATGTTTACACTCCGATAGACTTTAAAGATCATTTTCTCACACATTTAAGTGACTAGTTGACTTTTCATTGTTTCCAAAAGGAAATAATCCCAAGACAAAGATATATAGAGAGTATCTTTTCGGATGATTTGCATTTTTAAAGCACCACATGTGTTGGAGTGGAGGGTGTTTATGTGATAGTGTGCTCATGTAAGTAAGAGGACAGCTTGCAGGATTCAGTTCTCTCCTTCCACTATGTGGGTACTGGGGATCTAACTCCGGTCCTCAGGCATGGCAGCAGGTTATGGTCACTACTCCATCTTGTTAACCTTGATTTGATTTTTTTTTTGAGGTGCTAGCATTAGTTAAATGTCTTAAAGACTAAACAAGCAGTACTGTTTTCAGAATGCATGGATAAGTATTTCCTCAAGAAACTATCCTTTCTCTCTCTTTTTTATTTAATTTTTTCAGTAGATGTTTGATAACTATTCTATGACAGGGTCTCTTCTAAGCATAAAGGAGATGCAAGGAGATACAGGCTATAGCAGAATACTACACGGACCCTCTCCAGTCTTCCATCAGAATACAGTTCTATGCCTGACCTTTCTACATTTACCTTAAGTACCTGAGTGAGCAAATGTACTGCACATCTCTTTGGCTTTGAAACTATTATATCACTCTCAGGAACTTAGTGTCTTCATTCACAAAGGGTTGACATTGGACCGAACCAATGTGTCTCAACCATCTAGTCTGTAGAGAAGCAACATTCAGGGTTTACATTATCTTCTTATTCAACTGTAAGAGGTTTGCTCGGGTCATGTCATTTTACCTTTCTTTCTTCCCTGTATTTCCACAAAAGAAATTTCAGATATGTAGACATTTGATGGAAAAAAAAAAACCCACAAAAAATCTAGGTGGTTAGGTGGTCTGTTGGATGTCTCATATCCCAAAGCATCCTGATAGTTATACAATCAATAGTCTACGTGGTGTGGTACACTATATTTTATAATATTAACAAGCTAAGTTTAACTTACAAAAATATCACTTGAGTAAAAACAGAATAAATTTTCAGGGAAAAAATTGAGGGGAATTAAATATAGTACAAATGGATTTCTTTTTGTTTTGTTTTTCAAGACAGGGTTTCTCTGTGCAGTTTTGGTGCCTGTCCTGGATCTCACTCTGTAGACCAGGCTGGCCTCAAACTCACAGAGATCTGCCTGGCTCTGTCTCCCTAGTGCTGGGATTAAAGGTGCACATCGCCACTGCCCGGCTTGCAAATGAACTTTTTGTAATTAACTTAATTATAAAACTTTCAAAAATAAGTCATTATATATTTTAAGTAGTTTCATTTCTTATTACTACTTCTAAGTATTTGAGAATAGGAGAACATTAGAAAATAAGAAAACAAACTACATCATCCTAGAAAATGATAAAATAATTTAAGATCAAATATGATTTTCAAACACTTCTAAAATGGATATTGGATAAAGGAATACATTTTATCCATTTTGAATCAAAATGAATACAACACACAGGCAAACACATGAACCTAAATACAGCAACATTTTTCAATATACTTCCTTGAAGACATGTATAAAAATCTGAAGTTTAAAATGTTTAAAATTTTTGCAACTATGAAAGAATAATGTATTTATTATTTCCTTCAGAAATTTATTCAAAAATTGCTATTAACCATATTAAAATTATTTCTATTGGTATTTTGCTTCCTATTAAGTCTTCACGGACTATTTATTCTTGCTTCCTGAAGGGTTTAGGCCCATTCATCTTATTAACTACATGATTTATCTTTGTAGTTAACATTTCCCCTGGGAATACCTACTTTGCTTTTGAAGCCTTCCATACATCTTCATAGTATCTGTGGAGGGGATTGTCATAGTGCAGTGTGGCTGGGGATGAGAACAAAACAGACAAAAGGATTTCAATCATAAATATGATTATAGCTTCTATGCTTACAAAATATGATTTTTTTTCTAAAATCCAGTGTCTGATGAAGTTTTCAGAAGCATTGACTGTTCTTTGTGTATTTAGCCACATTCAGATTAGAAATAGTTGAACTATTCTTGTGCAAAGGACTAGTGTACTAAAACCAAAGTCTAGAAGATGTCTGAAATGTTTATATTTATCAAGGCAGATGTGAGATAAGCCGTAAGTGGAAAATTGGTTCATAATATTTTTGTGATTTTTAGATGACATGAACTAGAACAAAAATGCAGACTTTGAACTAAAATTTAAATTTAGAACATAGTTATCCTTATTTCACACGTAATATAAGATCAAGCATATAAAAAATGTAATCATGGATCAAATGACTTTTACCTTGAGTTACTAGGTTGCTTCCTTTTCTGCAAGTCTAGTGTTTCAAGTATCTTTATGCCTCTTTTTTTAGAGTTGAAGATGGATAACAGATGGACACTGTTATCTGTATCTGTCATTAATGAACCAATGTGTTTCTACAGTGGGCCATGAAATAAGAAGTCAGAAAGAAAAATCAGAAGTTTTCCCAATACTGTGCAAAAAATGGACCCTTTCTATTAGAGCCCAGTGCTAAGGATAGGACTTAAAAGAGGAACCAATCAGTTCAACTGTCTAATGTTACAAGTTGTAACCAGCAAGGATTTTAAGAAAGAAAGTAGTTCATCGGGTAATTTGATATTTCACTAACATGGAGTCTTTTTAAAAAGTATAGAGCAAGCCGGGTGGTGGTGACACAGACCTTTAATCCCAGAACTCGGGAGGGAGAGGCAGGTGGATCTCTGTGAGTTTGAGTCCAGCCTGGTCTACAGAGCGAGTTCCAGGACAGGCACCAAAACTACACAGAGAAACCCTGTCTCAAAAGAAAAAAAAAGTATAGAGCAATCTGTAAGTATAATTGGTGAGTTTATTTGGAGGTAGCTGTCAAAAAATAATCGTTGAGACTTTCTGTAAGAGAATCCAGTAAGGAAAGGTGAGACATAAAAGCCTAATAGATCTCTCTGAAATGATGTTGTATATACATACCTCCATTACTTCTAAAAAATTGTTGCCAACAGAAATGGCTGCCTCCAGACATGTCTACTTATCTATTAAAAATACACATGCACTGGCTTTTTCTCCCTCTTCTGGTAGGCACTTTATATGTTTATTCATTTGTTATAATTAAACTTTATTTTGAGAAAATTGCAAATTAAAAATCTTCATGCAGCAAGATTAGCCACACCCCAATTCTATAAAAAAAATCTCAATGTCCACCTGTAAAGTTAGAAGAGGCATGATGAAGCTGTAGAGTTTCAGACTGGATTTTACACTTTTGCTATCATATATATCTTTATGCACTTATCCACCACAAAAAAGAGATGAAAAACCCATGACAGAGTCAAAACTAGGAAAGTGATTGGCTTTATCTCCTCTTTCATGACCCTTGTGACTATTACCTATTCTGTCCTTCCTCATCACCTAAATCTACTTCTTTTTCTTTTCCTTCATATCACATTATACCCACAGGTATATTTATTTATATAGCACCCCCACTCTGCAATAGAATAGAATTCCATATTAAGAGGAGCATGCTGTTTTTTGCTTCTCTCTGAAATTGTGTGACCTCACTTGACATTACACCTCCCAACACTGTCCATTTTCCTTCAAATTTTGTGATTCAATTTTTGTTTGGAGTTGAATAGTATTCCATTGTATATGAGTACCAGATTTTCATTATCCACTCATTTGCTAATGGGCAACTAGGTTGGGTCTACTCCTGCTGTAATGAACAAGGCAGCAGCCACTATAGGCGTGCAAGTGACTCTGTGGCAGGGTGTGGAGTTCTATGGGAGTATGTCCAGGAGTGAAATAGTTAGGTCATAATGTAATGATAATTTTAGTTTTTTGAGGAATCCCCCAACTGTTTGCCAAAATGGCTCAATTTGTAGTTCACCCAGCACTGAATAAAATTTCTTTCTCCAAATCCTCCAAAATTCATGGTCGGGTTTCTTTATGATGGCCATTCTGACTCAGGTAAAGTATTTGTCTGATGTTGTACTCCCAAATTTTATCCAAAATTGTCATACAGTTTGGTCCCTCTGAGGGTCCTTGCCTTGGCTTGCATATGGTAGCAGCAGCCTTCCCTCCTTCTCCCTTATCTTATTCTCCCCTGCTCTTATTTCCTTCTGTGGGCATCTCTCATATGTATAAGAGTCTGTTCCATCTTTTCTTTTCAAGAAATAGAATGTTTTAAAAACCGTGAATATGCCTGGGTGTGGTGCTCATCATGCAATTCCAGCCCTTGAAGGCTAAGGAAGAAGGATCAAGTCCAAGACTAGTCTGGATTTCATATAACTGTCAAATAAAACATCATCTTTGAAGTAGCTTTTGAAATCAATTTATATGATCTAAAGAGAAGCCAGAGCATAGCTTTTTAAATAGAAAGAGTTTTCAGTGAAGTCTTGCTGCATGGCATTTAAAAGTTTTCTCAAAACTAAAAATAGATCACTGAATTAATGATACTTGAAGAAAATGTTCAAAAACGGTTCTCAAACTTACGTTGCTCCATTTTGAAATTGTTTCAACTGTGAGATGGAGGCTTTATTGATGTTAAACTAGTACAGCGTGAGATTGTGAACCTAGGTGGAATGATAGCACATTTGGCTTGAATTAATAGAGTAAATGTTTTTGAATTAGTTTAAAGGGCAATAGAGAAAGCCGTAAAATATTAAACCTGAAGATGGGTTGATATTCCATTGTTCCAAAAGGACAACTCTGCTAGCAATGCTTCCAAACAGACACTGAAGATCATCAGTATGCAACCACATGGAATATTTCCAGGATTTAAAACAATCATTCAGAAAAGACTATGTGAGAACTAGAACAAAACGGGTGATTTCTGATTTCTTCCTAATTTTCCATGAAAAGTCAAAAGAGAAACATGTCCAGACTTCAAAAACATAGCAATGTAAAACATGAATATTCATTTAATATCAGCATTTTTAAAGTCCTAAATAAAGTTGCAAGCATAAATGGCATCTTTACAATAAATTTTTGAACTATATTTACGAAATTATGAGAATTGTAATTTTGAAATCTTATACAGTAAATGAATGTCACGTAAGGGTTTTTTTTTTTTTTTTTTGGTCAAGTAAATTCAAATTATTAGTAATTTCCGTGGTTTACTTAGGATTTATATTGACTTTTAATTTGCTTTTATGTTATAATTTGCCTTAAAAGTCAAACATTTGATAGATTCTTTATATGTATCTTTACTATTGTTTGTGTGTATGTATGTGTACCATGTGGATGCTGGAACTTACACTCTGGTCCTCTGCAAGAGCAGCAAGTGCTCATAAGTATTGACCCACATCTCCAGCCCCTTGATAGGTTATTTATTTGTTATTTTGTTGCTTTTATTCAAATCCTTGAAATGCTACTACTCAAATTTTATAATTGTATATGACTTGTTAAATAAATAAAATACTGTAACTGACTTATTGTGTAGTAGTATCCCACATAAACATGTAGCATGTACATGGAGAAAGGTTCCATGTGAAGAAAAAAGCACATCGAAGCAGATAAAAGTGCATTTTCCTATCTAGTCAATATTGATGCTTATTATAAGATGATATTAAACATTATATGATTTATGTCTTCCATGTTGGTGTTATATCATTTAATAACACTGTATCTCTTAAGAAAATTGTCAACCTAAGAAAAGCCAAATTTTAATAAATTGCCAATTTGACTTACATTGCTTCAGTTCTAAAAGGTTATGATATTGAGTCATGTGTGATGACAGTGGAAAGGGGTGAGCCATAGAAAGACCTTACATGTTTGTTAGCAAGGTGAGAACTATGAGGGAATGTTCACACTTCCTAGTGCTTGAAGAAGCTACTTCCCAGCTCCACGACAAAAAGAGTAACCATTGTTTACTTCAGTGTCTTTGAGAAGAGAGTGATGGCCACAGCAGAGGCCAAAGAAGAATGACAATATGGAAACCACCATCCAAGGTAGGACTTTTCCTTCCATGGGGCTGTAGTCTTTATATTTCCCCCAGGAAGGTGGAAATGTACGAATCTTGTCCTCTGAATACCCAGCTTGGGGTTTGTCAAGCTTAGTGGGTTTTAGTTTTAAGCTCTTGTCTGAGTTGAGTTCTTTCCGTTTTTAGACAGAGTATGCTTATGGCAATAGTGTAATCTCACAGTAGCAAAGTCTTCTACTAGTTACAGCAAGTCACTGAATACAAGTCAAGTGACTGGGATGTTAAAATCTAGCATCTCTAGTGGGAAAATATATATGAGTGTTAAAGAGAAAAAATGTGGTAGAACATCATCACTTTATCCAGTAGGAACAAATACTCTTAGACTCCTGTAAAATCAGTGATGTCTGTTCAGTTTGACAAGGCTAGGAACTATGTGTTTGTATATGGATAGTGGGTGGCTGAGATCTGACTTAGGCTTCACTGAAGCTGTTAAAACTCTTATCCACAATCCTAGTCCCATCCAGAACAATCTTTAGACAAGGGTTGCCATAATAAAATAATAGCACATTTTTACCAGATTACTGAACACGTTGTGGGCATGCTGGGTGCTATCCCTTCATTACTACCCTCTACTAGAACTGAGCATTCTCCATGTTGCCTGTCTTATAGAAGATACAGAGGAAGAAATGGGCTCTGAGAAATATTTTCTTATTTGCCTCACATCATATAGCTAACTACCAAGGAAGGAAACTTCCAGAATCATACCATCTTGTTGCTTAGATGGAGACTTAGGTTTTTGTTTGTTCATTTGTTTTTTTTAGGTTACTGTTAAAAAATACCCTGACAAAATCAGCTTATGGGAGAAAGGGTTTATTTTTGCTTACAGTAGAGTTTCAAGTTATAGTCCATAATTGTGGGAAAGCCGGTGTGAGAACTTAAAGCAGCTAGTCAAATAGTAGTCACATCTAAGAGAAGAGAGAAATGAGTGCAGACATGTTTGTGATCATCTCTCTTTCTCTGTTCATACACTCTTCAGTGTCCCTGCCTAGGGAATAGTGCCACCCGCAGTACCTGGGCCTTCTCACATCAATCAATGCAGAAAAAGATAATCCCTTATAGTCATCTCCCCAGGCCAGTTTGATCTAGATAATTCTTCATCGATTGTCCTTTCTCAGGTAATTCTAGATTGTGTCAAACTGACAAAACTAGCCATCAAAGGTGGCAAATGTCTTCAGCTACTTTTGCTAAAGTCTGGTATGTGGCTTTAAAAGTCTCTAATCTGTGAACAAACTCTTGTCTGATATATGCACATGTATAATATATGTATGATATAAATATGTATGAAATATATGTACATATACACATATTTCAGTTTTCTGAAAAGTTAATTGTAGTTCTAATCTAACCCTGAAGCTCTTGAAAACCTTCCTGCTCCCTAAGGAGCTATTTTCTTTTGGAGTCCCACTCACTAGACTTTGCATGTTTGGGCTCTCTGAAGAGGAACTATCCATAGCTGTCTTCTACCATGTTTGGCAGGCCACTGAGAATGAATGAGGAATGAGCGTGAGCTGCGCTTCACGGAGTCACCCCCCTTTTCAAAACAACCACTCACATTCTATAGCACCTCACAGGAAAGTCTGACTGAATTCATACAAACAAATATGCAGAGAGGTGTCCACTTTCTTATTATTTATTGCATCTTAGAAGAGAGGAGAACACTGTTCTTAGTGACATTTGGATGGAACCTGTGACCTCCTAATTAGCATCATATTATTTCTCATATTTATAAGGTAATTTTCACAAATACTTGCAGGTCTCTATCAGTTACTGCACATCTCAGTTGTTATTTAAAATTTGAAGTTGGGATTGGAGAGATGGTACGATGGGTAAAGGCACTTACTGTTTGTGTAGAGGACCTGGGTTTGGTTCCCAGCACCCACATGGCAGTTTACAACCCCAATTCCCTCTTCTGGCCTCTGTTTTTTCAGGCATGTGCATAGTACACGTACATACACACAGGTAAAATACTAATGCATAAAATAAAAATAAATAAATCTTAAAAAAAGCACTTAAATATTAAAACTGTGAACCATGTGACTTTATGGTACAAATTAGGACATAGTCAATAGTTTGGTATATGGATATAATTTTTATTCACTCAAATTCTAAAATAATTTCTAAAATTACAAACTTGAATGTAAAACAGCATATATAATAAAAAGAGTGAAACAACGATATTTTAGGTATAATCAATTAAAAAATACAGGTGCATCATTTTATTGGCTCTGGTAACATGCTTCAACGGCCAGTATGCAGATTTTGTGAGAATGAGAAAAGACAGGATCAATTGTAGAATTCAATGCTGTTTAGATTACCATTTTTATAGAGAAAATATTCCTTTAGAATATTGTCAAGTAACCCTTTATCTGAAATTTCATTCATTTGAAAAAGCTACAAATTTCTCACAGTTTGACACTTTACTGAATTCATTACTCTGTATCTAGGAAATTTGTATTGCTAAATGTTTATAGACATTAATATTTCCAGTGAAAGCAGTAGGCTTATATCCAGGGCAACTAACAAACTGGGACAGAGATTGACAGATCCTGAAGTTATTCCAAAGTCATGTTAAGAACTGTATCTCGAATACATCCACCCATTGTTGTTACTCTCCGTTCTTTCCCTGTTTGGTTAGTATCAAATATCAGCCTTTTGTTTATTGTGTAGAAAGCTTACAAAGAAAAGGCAAATTCTCAGCCATTTTGGCAGACATTTGAATACTGAGTTTTAGCATGTGGATCATCCAAAGGGAACCTTGGGCATTCCGACCACTAACGGCTAGGCACTGAGGGTCTCACCTGAGTAACTTGAGTGGTTCTTCACCCGGCCCTTTGATTTGCTTTTCACAGGCCAGTAGTTTTTATTTCTTCTCATCTGTTGGCTATCATGTTAAGAAGCCAAGCAGATCTCAGCAGCTCACTGACAACATAATAAAATGAGATGAAAATTTCACCGGCTAAAGAAAGCCTTATTTTTATGGCTCTTGGCATGAGACAGGTTTCATGTGTGTCTCTGTAATCAAATAAAGAAAAAAAAAATTCCCCCACATAAATCAAACAAACAAACAAAAAAACAAAAAAACCAAACAAAAAAAACCACAGTGGTTACCCTAAGGAGTAGGAGTCCCTCTGTGCCTGATTGAAAACCAAGATAAGTCCTAGACCAAAACAACACATGTCACTGACAAATTACTGCCAGGGCTCCTCCCAATGTTGTTTTTGTAGCACTAGTAACTGTTACCTAATTTACATTTTTTAATATGAAGCCTGATTCAAGACAACTCAAGTGATGATGCTGGGAACTGCTGGAAACCAGCTGCTTCCTGTCAGGCGTTGAGAACAAATAGGTGGAGTTGTGGTCATTGAGTTCCTGAGGTGAGTGTTGTGTTAAGGATTTCATGGCTACTGGAGATTTTGGCAGCGTCAAAAGGCAGTTCTGGGCAGCGAAAACAAAACTTAAAAAGAAATAAAACAAACAAACAAACAGATCCCTGATCTGGAAGGAAGACAATGTTGCCTATTGCACAACAGGAGTACTTGTTAGCATATTGTGACAATGAGCTGCAAATTAATATTTCATTTCAAATACATGTAAGACTTTTATTCTAAGTAAGCTGTACAAAAAAAAACGAAAATAAATGGTCATAATTGTGTTTACATTTTCAACCACCTTTTCCATATATGTTACTTAAATTTTAATATTTTCCATAAGTTATTTAAAATCCTATACTGATAATACTTGCCTTTAATAACGTCTGCACTTATTTGATTACAGTGTGACTTGGCCTGGTTAGATGTCTAGTGTCTAATTAAGGAAACTGCATTGGCATCCTTGGTATTTGCCTTTCTATACTAGCTGCTTGTTTTATCAGTTAGACATGGCATGTCGAAGACTTTGAAAACCAGTTTATTATGTCCTATCCTACACAATTCAAGTGACAAGAAGACACACCCCAAACACAAATACTATGTGGAGCAGTCTGCACACAATAGAAAAGCAGATGAAATGACTCTAAGGTGCTCTATTCATTATTAATTAGTGCATACAAGAACTCAAATAGCCCAGGCCATTTTAATGGGAAAGGATATTAAAAATACATAAAAATGGTGGTTGTGTTGCAAATTCTATTCCTTAGCTATATCAATTTTTTTTTTTACATTTAAATCCTTGCTAGTGCTAAAAGATAAAATAAAGCCAGAACGCTGCATGGCTGCTAACCCAAACAATTCTTAAAATTTTCTTCTTCCGTAGCCCTAGACCTGTAGAATTCACCATCTGGATTACATACTGTATTTGATGTTTTAGCTCTTGACACTTTTAAACAATAGCCCTGTAGTATTTTAGCATGTTGTTTTATGATGAAATAAATGTGCTATGTATTAAATTATACAGGTATATATATATATATATATTTGAGATTCCTCATGTATCTGAAGTGTATCTGAAGACAGGCTCTTCCCTTTTCTGTTCTTGATACATTACAGTGTAGGGTTGATAATGTGTAATGAATAAATTATCAACTTTAAATTCATTAGTATTTAGGGGAGAGCATTTCACAGATGAATATGTCAAATCTTGCTTGGCTTCGGTTAATTAGTGTCTGAGTAATGAAGAGGCTTTCTTTTCTTCCATAGTTTCCTTCCCAGGGTGACACTTGCCTGAGGTTGAACTGTCGTTGATGAACTGTATGTGATAACGAAAACCATAAGAACAGCCTTGTGGAGGAATCCTTCCTTTTGATGTCACATGTAAAACTGAGAAAGTCTTTCACCACTTCAAACTGAACCCTTTTTTGTCCCTTTCTGCAGCTAGACCTCATACTCATTATAGAAGTGTGAAGACTGGTGCTACATTAAATCATTGCTCTTTTTGTAAGGTGTATGGAAGTGAAGAGTTCACATATTTTTATTGAGGTGAAGAAACAAATTCTCCTGAGGGTTTGAACCAATTTTGCATTCTTCTTTTTTCTTTTTTCCAAGTCAGGGTTTCTCTGTGTGGTTTTGGTGCCTGTCCTGGATCTCACTCTGTAGACCAGGCTGGCCTTGAACTCAAAGAGATCCTCCAGGCTCTGCCTCCCCAGTGCTGGGATTAAAGGCGTGCGCCACCACCGCCCGGCCAATTTTGCATTCTTTAAAGACGGTCAGAGAGTCAATAGCAGGGATTGTACGTGGAATAGTTGAGACTAGTGGAGTGGCACTCTCTTTCCATCACAACTATGTAACTTGTAGTTCATTG